>SZWC01006113.1:68569-97862 GCA_023375785.1 Penium margaritaceum | reverse complement strand
AGAGGGAGGGACAGGGAGGGAGAGAGAGAGAAAGAGAGGGGGACAGAGAGGGAGGGAGAGAAAGCAGAAGACAGACGGGGGGGAGAGAAAGAGAGAGCAAGGGGGGAGAGAGAGAGATGGAGAGATAGATGGGGAGAGAGCGGGGAGAGAGAGAGAGAGAAGGAGGGAGAAAGTGAGAGCAAGAGAGAGAGAATGAGAGTGGACTGAGAGAGAGCGGGAGAGGGGAAGCGGAAATACAGGCCGGGACGAGACCCAGCGGGGGGGGTCCTAATGCGCCAAACTGGCGGGGTCACACGGCCGCAAAGGCCAATAGGCCGTTTGAGGGGGCAGACGGCCCCGGGCTCAGAGAGCCGAGCTGAAACGACAGAAACGAAAGGAACGGGGGGGGGGGGCAATAGCCCAGAGTTGAGAGTTTAGGGGCCAACGGCCCAGAGTCCCTAGGCTAGACTAGATCTAGAGAGCCACAAAGCCGAAAGCCAAGGGCCTAGCGCCCGGGAACGGCAGCTACAGCTACAACTAGAGCCAACAAAGGTGGAGCCACGGGGTCAGGGACGGCAGATGGAAATCTAGAAGCAGGCGGCCGAGCCAAAGCGTGTCCAAGGGGCTGAACGTGAGCGAGAAAGGGTAGAGCCAAAGGCGAGGAAAAAAAACGAACCTGCACAGAGGCAAACGAACAGGGATTAGACAAGGAAAAAACGGAGGCAGGCGAAAAATGACGAGCCTGCAAGAGAAAGGGAGAGAGAAAGTAAGACAAAGAGCGCGGGTGTGAGAAAGGTCGGAACGGGGAGGAAAACGGGGAAAGCGAGGAAGGAGCGAGGGTGGGGGAGGGGGGTCGGAACGACAACAAGGCCCCGAAAGGGGCGGACCTAGGAGGGAGGCTGCCGATGACAGCGGGGACGGTGATAGTGGAGAGACGTGCACGCGGAGCCGGTCGACACGGCCGGAAGTGAGCGAAAGCGGAAGCGGAAGGGCGGCGGCTACAGGCCCGGTCAATGGCTTGATGCCATGTTGAAATAAGGCGTAGTGAGGGTGGGAGAGAGAGGGGATGGAGAGTGAGGAGGTTGAGGCGGGTGGAACCGGGAGTTAGTCGCGGGACCAACTGTCCCTCTCAAAACTTGTGAGGGGGAGGGGCTCTCGAGAGCTTGTGAGGGGGATTGCTCTCGAGGACTGTGAGGGAGGAGATGACGCCGGAACACATAGTCGAAAGAGGAGATCGAGGCGAGAATAGATGTGTTTTCTGGAAAAAACTGAGTGTGACGGGGGAGTGAGAGTGACCCCTATCGGGTCGCCCTCGCTCCCCAGACTGCGGTTCGCCCTAAAGTGTGGCGAACCACATAAGGGGCGCATAGGGTGTCCGCGCGCACATTGTCTTGTGCGACCCAGACGGGGTGACGCAGCGAGGCCTACGTCTCGTAAGAATTCAGCGCAGACAAAGAAATGAGACTTAACTAGGCTAGCTAACGCAAGTAGACTCAGATATGTTTGCTACTTTAACAATTAATTCAGATTTCATTAAAGATACTTATTTTTTTCCAAAAGGTTTTCCGAGTAGGTCACATCTTATTTAAAAGATATACGTACAACAATTTATTGTTTGTGTAAGCTTAGTAGCAAAATGAGATTACACAAGGAATAACGCAAAAAAACCTTTTATAATGTGTTAACACTCCCTTGTGCTAAAAAACTCATGGATAAAGCACTCCTACCCAAAGCTTCTAGAGATGCCACAACACAATGCTTCATCTTATGTCATTGGATATACATGCATGAGATATTGACCTATGGAAGAGGTGTGAATTTGACATATGCCCTTTTATCGCCAATGTGTGAGCAACTACTCGATGATGGCTGTTGGTATGTTCCTCTAAGGCACGCCAAATTGGTTGAAAATGTTTGTGCATAATTTTACTGGTTAACTTTCAAATTGCACAAGTGAAGGCTCCACTTGATGTTCATATGAATTAAATGATAGTGATGTTCACCTCCTTTTCCATCATTACAGCAATTCATTAGATGACTATTGTTGATTAGATGATAATGAATAAATGATTAACGTGCATGAATATGTCTTAGTTGAAAAGTGAAGCAGACGTTTGCTTTAAGAAAAAATCATCCCATGAAGATGCATTGAAGGGTTTACAAAAAAATGTTTGCAATTTCAAGTGTGAGATGGGTACAACATGCTTGTAATCATCAATGTAAACAATAACCTTACTGACATCATTGTACTTTGTTGGGTATTTCCTAAACAGGATGATTATTATTTCTCCTTCTATAAAAACGGATTTAACATCATTCCACTACATACTGAAGGACTGAATCACCATAATTACAAGTATGCAGATGCTACACTATAGGCTCTTACCTCTTGAAGACTTCTTTCCATTGCACTCAGGAAAATGCTTCCATATCAAAACATGATTTGAGCTTTTCTATGATGTAGTTACCCTTTGTTTTGATCCAGAAGACTCGCTTCATCTATGGGTTGTGAGTGTGGAGATGAATCAGTGACCTTTCACATACATTACTCTATCATGCTGTTGTTTTTCAATACTCATGCTAATAACAAGTAATAGTCTCTTATATGAATCTTAGATGACTTGTGAGATCTTCCACTTAGTTTGAAGGAAGTTATGCAAGGTTTGTTTTGATGCTTTTCTAGGGAAAACTTCCATAACCTCTTCAATTAAGCACTCACTGATGGAAAGGTTTTGCTCTTCCTCATCATGCCCTCTTAGCTCATTGAATAATTGCTACATAAGGCTTGTGAAACATTTTTGCCACCATCTTCAGGTGCATGTACCTTCTTTTGTAACCCACATGAAATGTTTAACATAAGTTACGCAAAGATACATGTTCCACATGGATTGCATAATGTCTAAGAGGAACAATGTTGTTTGCTAATATGGAGCATTGAAGATGGTGTGTTGCGAGGGGCATGTGGGAGCATCAAGGGGTATCTTAATCAAAAAGAGTATTTAGAGCTGGTTAAGATTTTCATTTTGTTTCCACATGTAATCATTCACATGATTCATACAAAGTTTAAAAAAATGAAGGATAGTGTATTCTTGGATTTCCAACAATTGTGACATCATTGAAAAGGACAACTTCGTGACAGATGATGATGTTTCTTGAATATGTTCAAGGATGTCCTATCATTTCATGTTTGAGCCGTTTCTAAAGAGAATTCGAGAATATGATTTGCCATTAAAAATTATTACTTGTGATTATGCATTAGTAGCTTGTAATGAAAAAGTTAGAACACTCTCATTACTTTCTTAAGCCCATATCATAAATGAAAGTTTTTCATGACAAGGAGCATGAGGTAAGGTGCACAATTTCTCACCTTGATGGGTGTTTTAAGCCTTTAGGCAAACAGAAATATTTATATTCATTCAAAGAAAAATGGAATCGAGCAACTCTTGCGTGAATTTGTTTTTAAATTGTAAAAAACCATTTTATGGTGTATAGGACAGAAAAAACTACAACATTATTCCATAACTTTGACGGGAGATACAAATTCGATACTAAGGATGTCGCCAACATTATCATAACATCATAACATCATGGGACATATATCTGTACTTCGCCACTGCCAAATATTTTAAAATTTACGACAGTGCTTCATGCCGTGATTTGTGGGTGCAGCATGAGGTGAACCGTGTTGTGATATTGAATAAATTAGGGAAACAATAGTTATGTGAGATCATTGTTGTTTTTTGCATTGCAAAACAAGCATTAGTCTTAACCACATTGAGTGTTTTGATGATGTTACATTTGCTTCCATAAGGAACACTTATCATGTTATCTTTGTTCTCACATGGTCCTTATAAGATATTAGATCTGTCTTGATTGTGTTAATGTTGATGTTTTCCATAACTTGTTTTGTCATCACGGTCTAAATTATTGAAGATTTCTAGACTTGGAGGTTGGTTTAGACTTGCGATTTCAAAGGGAGGATCTTTTGATGCCTCCATAAGAGAATTTTTTACAAATACAAACTATTCCTTGGATTTGTTGTCTCTTGTTAATACTACCATCCTTCATCCAGCTTTGGGACTTACAATTTGCTGGCAAATTCTTGCCATGTTGCAAGTCCATGAGACAAATCATGTGAAACTTCATGTGTGACGTGCACAGGTTGTAAAGGTATCCTACATACATGAGCAAGCAAGGGTTTTGTGTTATTCTTTTGATAGCTACAAACAACGTGTTGATTAAGGGATAATCGAGCATAAAGGATTAAAGCAAATTATGCACAGGAGATGGAGAAGTTTAAGTTAATCTTTCTTAAAACATTTGATGTCAAAGGGATTGTATTGATTTGGGTGATGAATGTTGTACACAAAATTGTGTCCGTAGCTAGGCCTACTTTTTCCTTGGCACGCTTGTATTTGAATTTCTTTGTGATAATATCTTATACATGTATGGATCTCTTTGTTGGGAATATTCATTCAAATTCATAATATGCTTTAAATTTTTTCTATAGTCAATAAAATCATTGAGGATGATGGCCTTCTAGGTTTGAATTTGTGTTACTCCGTGCTGATTTAAAAATCTACTTTGTCTATGGATGTCTTCTTCCATCTTAAAACATATGCAAAGAGTGATATGCAATTAATTGGTCAAGAGGTGAGACTTAAAGATATAATATTTTAAAATCCAATTTCTGGTAGGAAGCACCAAACTTGATGGGTAGGTTCAATAACTTCTTGAAATTTCTTGATTTGTTGTTCTATTTGAGGACTTTGTTATTTTTTAATGACAAAGTAAACACCAATTTCTGTGATTATATAAATGGTGGATACATATTGAACTTGTAATAAAATTTCCCCAGAAGGTGAATTTGGCTGACTTTCTTGTACTTGAAAATCTCGTGTCGATTTTCTTTTCAGTGAACTTGTCATATGTTTTCTTGTGAATTTACGAGCACACAAGTGTTTAGGGTGAACACTCATTAAAAATTGAATGGTTTCCTTGGCATTTTATTTCTTTAGGGATGCACTAGTAGTTTCTCAATAGGAATTGCTAGATGTGGATTAATGGATGGTTATTTACTATTGATATTTCTGTTGGTTCGGCCAAGTAACATTCATATGAATTTTTTTCTCCTTCTTAATAAATTGCATAGGTGGTACAAAACACATTCCTTGAGTTTATTGCCTGAATTAGTGAATAATTCCTTCATTTGACATTATTTTTGGATAGAACAATGATGGATTAACCGGTTTGACGACAAGCAGAGGACTCGCTTGTGTTAAATAAGAGGATGATTTGTGTGAGTATTTCTGCACTTTCAATGGATGCTTTGGTTAATGTTGTTGCATCATCTTTAAGAACATCTAGTTTTGTTGTCTGTACGTGGAATCAGGTTACTCCAAAAGCATGTGGAAGTGTTGGTGTAGTTCTGCATTTTTACTCCTAAATCAACATGTGACTACTACATTTTATTCTTCTGTGATCATGGATTAACATGAGAGGCTTTATTTTCTCTCATTATTCCTCTGTTTTCGTGCTCATATTTTTTATTATGGAAACCACCACAGTTATCTTTAACAAGTTGAACCTTTACAACTTGGCATAAAGACTTTTGTAAAAGCTATTGTCTTTGTTGTAGACCTATCCATTAAGTATGTGGGCAAAAATAATTGACAAGCAGAGAGGAACCCTTTTTTTGTTCGAATTATTCTTATTCAATGAAGCATTTGGAAATGTGTAGGCTTAAATTCAAGGTGGTTGCATTGGCATTGCTATTACCACATGTTTTGACTGAATTCATGTTTGCATTTTTACCAAATTGGCATTATGTTATTACACGCTTATGGATTGCAAGGGGAAATAATGCTGGATGGTGCTTGAGTAGTTTTCATTACCATATGAATAGGTGAGTAAACCTAACTCTTGGTAAAAGGAGGTTAACGTGGTTAGCCAAATTTGTGACTTAACTAGAAGGGGTAAAACGTGTGATAAGATATAATTGCTTATTGTATTTGTTAAAGATTCATTATTGCATATGAATTCTTTTTTTTCTCTCGCCCAAATTGGGTTTAATGCCTTACGTTTCTCCCACTACTATAATAGCAGTTTTTTAACTTCTATGTTCACATGCTCATAGAAATGTGGTCAGCATCTTAGGCAAAAAACTTTTTTTATTGAGATTATTACGTGTATATGAGAGAATTGGAGTAGGATCTTGTTTTGAGTGCTCAATAATGAGGTATAGATCTATATGCTAAGGTGGCCACAAATAATAAAATTCTCATGAATGTTACGATATCATTCAAAGAGTTACCTTATTGTCTTCATTGTCTAGTATTCTAGGCGACACCATAGGTAACACTCTAATCCTCCCATATGTCCCAAGTTTTGCATGATATGCTATGGTCCCAATGGTATTAACTACAAACTACAGATTGTGATTCTACTGGATCTTCATGCTGATGTTAAGCACTTTGCAATGTTCTTGGACTTGTGTATGACATATTATTTCTTACTTGAGGTCATGCATGTGTTACAAGACGTAATTGCTAGGTCTAAAAAACAGAATTATAATTGTGTAGGGCTATTCCAACCATGTCACCCTACATGAGGTAGCCTTGAAGTTGTTCAACACAAGATACAATGTTGTCAAGGTAAATGTGGCTTAAGAGCCTCTTTTTTGCCTCTAATCATATGTACATGTGTATGTTGTAAACACAACCTTTGGTAGAATAATGGAATCATTGAAAAACTCATGTAGTGAAAGCAACCCCTTTGGAACTTTTGTACTTTTGTAGTAAAAACTATTTTTTGATAAATGGATTCAAATCAAGATCTGTTAATGTTTTGCTCAACTCAAAGCTCATCAATGTTATATATTTCACCATCTTTAAGGAATTCGAGTGTTAGAGGGATGGGAGAAGAAATGAAATGAAGTCCTACATGATGGACATATGTTCTATACAAATGACTTTGTCCGTGCTCATACTAGTGGTGTTTCCTCCTTCTCCATAGCATTCTACAAAGAAGAAAGAGGGAGTTCTTTGCAGTATTGGAAGAATATTCTTGCTTTAACGAGGTGTCCTCTTTCTCTAGCATACTCGGGGCTCATCTGAGTTTTTGGGGCATATTGGCAATCTTCTCATTTTCTACAATCTAGGTCGCGGTTGAGCTCAGCCCTGCTCCACCGCCGATGCGAGGAGGAGGAGGAGGAGGAGGAGGAGGAGGAGGAGCAAGCGTGCAAATTGAGTGTCGAGGTGCAGTTCACGCTGTTACTAGGGGTGTGTTTCGCACAGACCTCCATGCAAAGTTTCAAACCCACCACGCGGGGGTGGCTTTCTCCTCTGGACAAGCAACGTATCGTCAACGCTACACGCCCAGAGGTCTCTCGTGGAGGCGGGCTCCTAAAAGTGGATGCGGTCAACTACAACACCACACTCACCACCGAAAAGGATACGCAACAGCAACCAACGTAATGGCTCGCCAAGAGAGAAGACAGACTGTTGATCTTGATGACCGACGGTGAAGCATTTCTCACACTAGGTACTAGGTGCAAACACAGCATTAGGTTCAGGTGCAAGCAGATCATTGGGTTCTGGAGCAAGTAGCTTGCTACGACAAGCAAGGAAAAAGTAGGCTGAGGCCAAGGCTAGCAAACCAGATTCTATATATAACGTGTAATCAATTCATTCTGATTAATGTGTATTTTCCAGCTATGGCTTCTAGACATCTCCAAATTTATTTAATTGCTGCAACTATGCTCTCCACACAAGAAGACTTATTCTTTAAAGAGAACACTCTCAAATCAAGTATCAAATCCAGAGCCAAATGTTGAACGCATGTGCTGCCACAACTTGCGAAAACCGAGGAAGCAAAGGCACGGACTATGTCGGACAACGTCTACGCTGAGCAAAAGAAAGATTGTTGGACTTGACTTTGTAGCCAACGAACAAGCCAACCTTTGGAATTTTTTTCCATATTTCCAAAGCATCCAGATGGCTTACTGTGCATGCGCAAGAGACAATGGGTGACTTCTACGCACTTTGAAGATGTTTGTTTGTCATCCCAGACTGATGAATTGCCGCTCAAAAAGTTTCAACAACTGCTAGAACATTGCCAAAATTCTTTTATAGATATCCTATGGCCAAGATTTGTTAAAGGCAATGGAGCAAGCCCTCTAGTCCATCGTATAGCAATTGGGAACCCTCAAGCTGGAGGATGAGCGGCTAAATCGGTAGATGGGTGACTTACAAGACGAGTGTGACACTAGACAGAGTCGGGCAGCCTGACCAAGGATTCCGCGAAGACCAAAGCCAAAGGCTCCGAAACAATTCAATCCCCTAGTCAAGGGTGTGAGTGTACGCACGTGGTTGTTCACAATGAACAACTACTTTTGGGATGAGGGTCACTCTTCAGTAGACGATGTTGTGCGTGTGTCATTCGTAATGACAGTACTACTCGTAGGACCATTGGAGTGGTGGAGGAATCGGAGTATACTAGCCACTCAAGGTGGAGGTCGGAACGCAGCTGTGCAACATGTTGTGTCGTGGCAGTGAGGAACAGGGCAAGCTCAAGTGCGCATGCTGACGACATGGGCGCAGTTTGAGCAACCCATCAGAGATCGTTTCGATCTCGTGAATGCTGCATGGTCGCACGTAAAAATCTAAAGCTGCATAAGCAGATCGGCTTGGTGCTGGAGTACACACTCTGTTTCTTGGCTTTGTGCTGGAAGATCAACGACATGAGCAAGCCAGAGATGGTAGACAAGGACCATGACGGCTTGAAGGCAGAAATTTAGCGCACGTTGGTAATAAATGAAATCGCTGAGTTCCAGGCGATAATGGCCACGACTAATCGCATTAACGTGCTATGCTACCATCGACAGGGTTTCTCTGATAAACAAGAACATTTCCAGCGTCAAACACATTACCATCAATCCGACCCCATGGTGAAGTAGAGCAAGGAGGCTAGCAACAGAGCAATCCATGTGTTGGGAACTATTGGATCTACGGGAAGAAAGGCTGCAACGAGAAGTAGAAGAGAAACGGCAACCAGCAGTGAGTGGTGGGTGGCCAATGGCTGGGAAAGCTTTGTCTGCATCGGCAAATACTAGCCTTGAAAGTACTATGACAACTAGGGAGCTGTAGAGTTTATGTCTACGGTGCGAAGGAAGCGAGAGAGTTTTGCGAATTCTCCTGAAAGCCTAAATCTTATCGTTTGGTTCTGCTCACGAGGAGGGGCACCTAACTCGCCAATAAATTAAAGCATTGTTGGATTTCCGTGTGTCGCACTCATTCTTTTGTGACGAGCTTGCAGAGAGGTTGTGTCTTGCACAGCTACCCGGGAAGCCAACCACCGAAAAGTTTGTACAAGGGGAGTTGGCATTGCGGATTGCCTTTGAAGCTACTAAGGATCCGTCTTTGCAAGTTATGGTGAGATGTGAACTTTTGCACGTGATCGATGGACACAGTGATTGCATTTTGGGGCGTGACCGGCTGCACCACTGGAATCCTGTTGTGCATTAGGTGCATAGCCAGGTGAAATTGAAGAAATGTAGGGAGCAAATTGTTTTTCTATTGTGGGCAGAGCAGAACTTCAAGGCAGGCAAGGTGCCATAGTTCAATTACGTGCAGTTGAAGCCTGTCAGCGAAAGGGGGAGCAAGTGTACATTGTGTGGGTGGAGCAACCGGCAGTAGTTGAAGAGGTGGAAGTGTTGGTAGCAGTGTCAAAGCAACAAAAGGGCAAGCAGAAGAAAGCACTTGCAATGCAGCTGTTGGAAGGCGTGAAGGAAGTGTTAGACAGTTACGGTGACGTGTTTCCTCTTGAGCTGCCAAAGGGTTTGCCACCAAAGCGGTAAATTGACCATAAGATTGATGTAGTTCTGAGGGAAACTCCAAAGGTGGAAGCTTCTTATTGCATGAGCAATAACGAGCTAGGTGAGCTTAAGAAGTAGTTGGAGGAGGTGACAGAGTAAGGGTTCACTAGACAGTCGGTGTCACCATACGCTGCACCGGTCCTATCCGTGAGCAAAAAGATAGGGGAGCTACGGATGTGCGTGGATTGTCATGCACTAAACAACGCATTAATCAAGAATTGGTACCTGTTGCCAAGGGTCAAGGAGCTGTTTCACCAGTTGAGGGGAGCATAGTACTTCAGCAAGATTGACTTGTGCTTGATGTACCATTAGATCCGGATTTCACAATAGGATGTGGAGACGACGGCGTTTTAGACACGGTACGGTCATTTTGAGTACTTTGTGATGCCGTTTGGGTTGACCAATGCTCCTCCAATGTTCATGAGTCTCATGAACAGGATCTTCCACCCTCACTTGGACAAGATCGTGGTGGTATTCCTCAACAAAATCCTAATGTACTCCCAAACATGCAAAGAGCATAAGCAACATCTTCGGTAGGTGCTCGAAACTCTTCGGGAAGAGAAGTTGTTTTTGAAGCTCTCCAAGTGTGAGTTCGAGAAGCGAGAGGTACTGCTCCTTGGGCTGATTGTGAGCGGCAAGGACCTTTGCATGGACCCAAAGAAGGTGGAAGCACAAAAGTAGTGGTTGATATCGAAGTGTGTGAATGACATCTAGGTCTTCCTAGGGCTTGTCAACCACTACCGGAAATTCATCCGGGGGTACGCAGAAAAGGGTTCGCCACCAATTCAGCTACTAAGGAAGGATCACCAGTGGGAATTGGTTGATCAGGAGCAGAAGAGCTTTGAGGAGCTCAAGGTTGTAATGTGTGACGATTTGGTTCTTGTTCATTCAGATTTACCAAGGAGTACATCTGGCGACGGTCGCAAACGACTATGCCATTGGGGCGATGCTGATGCAAGATTATGGAAAGGGGCCACAACCGATTGTTTACGCATTGCGTAAGTTGCAAGGTGTGATGTTGAACAATGCAATCCATGAGGAGGAGTTATTGGCGGTGATTTAGGCGTTCAAGCACTGGAGGTGCTACCTCGAGTCGCGACGCTGCGTGGTCTTCATGGATCAGTATGCCCTAAAGAACCTAGAGATGGAGCCGAATGTGAGTTGCCGACCGACTTGCTGGATGGAGTTTCTTGAGGGGATTTTTGACAACAAGATCTAGTATAAGCCTAGGAAGGTGAACTAGACAGATCCTCTATCGTGGTGGCCGGACTTGAGTTGCTATGCTATCTCAATGCAGATGGGATCTCCAGCCATGCATAGCCTATTCAAGCATGGCTATGGCATGGACAGAGAGTTCACAAGTGGTGCACTGAAAGACGCCACGTGGGATGGAAGGTATTGGCAAAGGGGGCAGGAGCGGAGGATTGTCGTTCTAGACTATGCACCATTCAAACAGTTCTTGCTGGAGGAGGCAGATGACAACCATTACTCGTGTCACTTCGGCTTCGACAAGATGCTGAATGCCTTGGCACGCCAATACTGGTGGTCGTCAATGGCAATTGATTACAAAAGTTTTGTGAGCAGCTACGATGTGTGCCAACACATAAAGGCACGAACGACCAAGCCACCAAGGGAGTTGCAACCAATGTTTATACAAGAAAGACCATAGACAGACATCTCGCTCATCTTTATTGGCGGGTCGCTTGTGACGCAACAAGGCAACAACACGGTGTTGGTGATGGTGGATTGGTTATTCAAGATGGCACACTTAATCACATATAGTGAGAGTATCACAGATGCCAAGACAACTCAACTTCTCCTCAATCATGTCATCAAGCTACATGGAGTGCCGCAATCGGTGGTCTGTGCACGCGATCCACGCTTCACTTTGCGGTTTTGGAGAGATCTCATGGAGAAGTTGGGCACGCGGTTGCAGCTGACCACGATGTAATACACATAGAGCGATGGGCAAATAAAGCGCACAAACCAAACTTTGTAGCAACTGTTGTGGAGCATGGTCCTACCAAATGGAGAGGGTTGGGAGTAGAAGCACGGAGTGGTAGAGTTTGCCTACAACTCAACGGTTTGAGCATCAATGAGAAAGTCACTATTTGAGGTGGTTTATGGCCACCAGCCATTGAGCGCAGCCGCCCTTGCTACGGCAACATCTCTTCTAAGTGTACAATGGATTGCTAAAGAGTTTTCCACCACTTGGGACGTGGTGCGACAACGACCGTTAAAGGCATAGAAGCAGCAGAAGCGGCAGGCTGATTAGATTCGCTCTGCGGAGGAGTTCCAAGTGGAAAGTCGTGTGATGTTGAACTCTGCTAATCTACAACTGATAAGAGTTTGGAATCACAAGCTAAAACCACGATGGGTAGGTCCTTGCTGCATTCTTGAGAAGCGGTTGGCTGTTTCATACAAGCTCAAGCTGCCAGCTCATTCACTATCCATCCGGTGCTTTGTGCCTATCGCGACCCCAATACCTTCTTCTAGGGTCGCAAGACAGCTCCACCTGCCACCGTCCTGGTCGAAGGAAGTGAGGGGATTGATGTGGCGAAGATCCTAGCAGACCGCTAGAGGGGATGATGGAGAGAGTTTTTGATGCGGTGGAAGGGGTACTCAACGGAGCACAAATCATGGGAGCTAGAGGCCAACCTCAATGCCGGGTGTACCAACACTATTCTCCAAGAGTATCTTAGGTGCGTCGGGACGTCGCGCCGCCGACGGGGGGGGGGGGGGGTAAATGTAACGAGGTGTCCTCTTTTTTTGGCAAACTCTGTGCTCATCCAAGTTTTGGGGGCATACTGCCGATTTTCTGATTTTCAGAAATCCAAGTTGTGGTCAAGCTCACCCCCGCTTAACGGCTGATGCGAGGAGGAGGAGGAGGAGGAGTGAGCGTGCGAATTGAGTGTTTCGGCGTGGAGTTCTCTCTGGTGCGAGGGGTGTGTTTGGTATGAACCCCCACGCGGCATTTTGAACACGCCACGCGGGGCTGGCTTACCCCTCTCGACGAGAAGTGTATCAAATACGTTACCCGCCAAGGGGTCTCTCTCAGAGGCGGGCTCCTGACACCGGATGCAATCAACCGCAACATCGCACTCAACACCGGAAAGCATACGGGGTGGCGACGCATGCAGCAGCTCGCGAAGAGAGAAGACAGAACGTCGATGTCAACGATGGATGGCCTTGCATTTCTTGCACTAGGTATTAGGTGCAAGTAGAGCACGAGGTTCAGGTGCAAGCAGATCATTCGGTTCAAGAGCAAGTAGCTTGCTACGACAAGCTAGGAAAGCAGTAGGCTGAGGCTCGGGCTAGCTAGCCATACTGTATAGAGACCTTGTACTTAGTTCATTCTTATTAACCTGTATTTTCTAGCTCTGGATTCCAGTCATCTCCACGTCTATTTTTCCGCTGCGACTATGCTCTCCACACACCAAGACTATTTGTTCAGAGAGCACACTCTCACACTCTTCCTACTATGTGTGTATGAGTGCAAGTGCACTTGTTTTAAAGAAATTGCTATAAATGATATATTCTGTATGTTTTAGGTCCCTTTGTGATGGTGTTGTCATGTGCCTCATTCGGCCACAAACGTGTCATGAATGTACACATGGGAAAAATGCCATTCTTGAGGTTTTTTCTTTTAACTTCAGGCTTATGATTTCTGTGATATGTCGTTATCGACCAAGTCGAGTCTTCCAAAAAAATTGAGGCACTGATAAAATTTTCTTAGAGATTCAGTGGAGGGTGGCATGTCATGGGATAGGAGCATTGTTATTGTATCCTATTGAGAGGCACTGATGTAGCATGTTGTAGTGGATAGTCGAGAGGATTGCATTGTGTTCATGAGCACAATTCTATAGGAGGGTATATTGGGCTATTTTTAGTTATCCTTTTACTCTTGAATGCAACCATTATACGCATTGAAATGAGGAGTGAACTAGTTCTACACATTGTTTGAAACTTACGAGAATGAAAATGGTTTTGTTCTTCGGAACTCATAGCAAGAACAATGTGTTTTCAAATCCAAATTATTGTGGAATCAATGTTGTTGCATATTTTGTGAAGCCAATATTGTGATTTTTTGGAGCTATTAACTACTACCCTTAGGGATTGAGCTATTGCTAGAAGCAAAATGTGAATTCTCATAGCCTTATGGGTTGTTTGGATGTCACCCCTCGACCCTTGTATGACCACACGAATGCTCAACGTGCCAAAATGGGTGTTTGGATACCTTGGTGCCTTTTGAGACGATTTTTAAGAGTGAATTTGTTCATTGGCTTTGCTTGATTGATGCGTGGCCTCAGAAAAATGAGCAATGCTCCCTTTATGACTAAACTTGGATGTCAAAACTAGTTAGAGGAATGAGATGGAGTGCTTGACAGGTGAGGGAGGAAAGTATGTGAGGTGACACTCATGTTTAGAATTTATTGCAAGCGCTGTTGATCTCACAACCATACTTGGCCAACGCAGCCATGTCAGTCTTGCGGCAAAACTATGGTGACATGCAAACTTTCACTTTTGCCACGGTCGGGAAGTACCCACTTCAAAGGTCTGATCAAGGTTGTTTCTTCATTTGGAGAGGCAGGTTTATTTTGCTTTCACTTTCCGAGATGTCGACTGTTTGTTTCACAGCAGAATCCTAGGAACGCTGAGATTCTGTTGATATGAGAATCTGCATTCATATATATATATATATATATATATATATATGTTTCATCTGGTTTTTTGGGTAGTACTTGTGCGTGTTTTCCAGGAATGCTCTTTTTTCAAACGTAGGGAGATGTTTTCATGATGATGTCATCAGTGGCTTGAATTCTCACTCCCTACTCGCTCACTGCCTACTAGGCAGTACCGATAGAGTAGCGTTCGTGCATGTGTGTGAGAACGGTTCACACAGGTTCTCGGGCCGCGAAGACGGCAATGTTGTCGCGGGAGTTCGGCGCGGTGCAGCACCTCCTGGACCATCTCTGAAAACCTTACAGAAGCCTCCCGAATCCCTCCTCTCTGTATTCTTCTCCCGATCAGTCCCTGTATCTCGTTCTCCTCGTCTATCTTCCTCCACTCGTTCCTCTTTGTCTCCTTCTGTCCCTGTCCGTCCCTTCATTCCTCCCTCTTTCTCTAACTTCCCCTTCGAAATCTTTCGCTGCCACCGGTACCGTTCTCCCTCATAGGTCTGTCCCTCCGTGTGCGTGACGCCTTGTCCACGGGGACCGTACTCCGCCCGATCGTTATAGCTCGAGCTTCATGGAAGAGGCAGGACTGTCTCCACTGTTGCGCCACACAGCGACATGCACGCAAGGGGACAAGAGCAACTGCAGCATTCATGTCGCCCTATCTTCGAACAGCCTGCCGCCTTCGCGCTCAATATTGCTCGTCCGTCGCTCACTGTGCTCAGACAATTTTCTGCCGACGCATCGATCACTCTCGCACTGCGGAAGGGTCGCCGTCGTATCCTTCTCTCTAGTTGGGAGTGTCAACCACCCACGTCTGAGGTTCGGTGTGCGCTCACACCTGCAGTGCTTGGCTACGTGCTCGTTATGCTTTTGTCGTTTCTGATGCTAAACCAACTTACTCCGAAGGCGGCAGTGCGTAAACAAGCGCACTACGCACCTGAATGGGCGTTTGTCTCCGGATCACCGCACTGTCAAATCTTCCCTCTATCGACTATCGCCAATCACTGGCGCCGCACAGCTCACCGCTACTGCCTGCGCTGTGTAAGACGGCAGCACGGCGCCCCGACTAGATAGTGGTCTCGGTCAATTTTGAAAAGCGATAACCACGGACCAGAGACCATCTACATCTTAGTCCAAAGGCACTCGATCTCCGAGCACTGCACCGCACTTTCGCGCTTGGAACGTCGTCAAGTCTCGGCTCTCGTTTCTGCCTTGGGCCAACGAAACGAAGCTCTCGCAAAGGAAGGACTCGTAGAACTGCGCCTTCCTTTCTCCTCTCACCCCGCATCTGGAGCTTTGACGGAACTCCATGGAACAGCAGCAGCAGCAGCAGCAGCAGCAGCAGTAGGAGCAGCAGCAGCAGCGGCAACAGAAGCAGCCGCAGCACCAACACCAGCAGGAAAATCAACAACAGCATTCGGAGCTGTCACTGCGCGAGGTCCGGGGCGCGCTGGAAGAGGTGGACCTACGCATTCTGCAGTCGCGGCTCCAGCTACTGCAGACGCAGCGCGACCTTTGCGCGCTCCGCTGCCATCGTTTCACACAAATGCTGGAGACGGCGATTGCCACCGATCCGTCGTCCATTACCGCATCGCCCAACGCGACCCGGACGCATCTGGGTGGGTGGCGGCCACCACCCCCGTCCTGCTTCCTCGCATCTATCACGTCCTCCTCTAATCGTGACGATGAGGATGATGATGATGATGAAAAAGATGATAACAATGATGATGTCGTCGACTCCTCACCCTTGTACCGAAGCGCGTGGCCCGACGCAGCTGACGCCAACCCGTGCAGCAACGGCAACTTCGCTGAGGGCCACAACGACCCCACACTGGGACTAAGGCGAGCGCGGCGCTCGCGCCTCGCGAGGCGCGGCGCATGCTCGTCCTTCGACGACCTTCTCCAGCACCACCGCGATTGCGGGGATCGCCTCATCTGCTCCGGCTCCCTGGACGGCTATGTGGGCCGACCTCATCGTCACCATGACGCACCTCTTGTAGACCTACCGCTCACCGGCCTGTACCGCACCTTCACGCACACCGGCAGCACCACTGATAGACGCGTCATGCCGAGTGGCGCAGAGAGATCGCTCCGCAACTCACGCAGTGAGAGTCGCCTCTTTCCTACGCCAGCTCCTCCACTCACATCCCTCCACTACGATCACCCAAGTCAACTCTATGTGCAGAATCAGCGGCCGCAACAGCCGCAGCAACAGCAGCAGCAGCGCCGCCAAAGTATGAGGCGGTGGCGGGCCACCTATGTAGAGCGAGAGCGATCAAGCGTCTCGGCCGACCAAGAAGTGCTTGCGCACAGAAGCCTCACCAGCAGCCCCCTAGTGTAGCTCTGCCTTGCTGTGGTTGGTGGTTGTGGTGTACAGACGCGCAGTGTGCGTGTGACACACACCCATCCAGCTCCAGCAGTTTCCAGAGCATGAGGCCCAGCGCTGGAGAGTGCGCTCAAAAGTGGACTTGTCAATAAGGCTACGTAGCAGCTGGGCACTGACAGTGGCCGCCATCCACCAGGCTCCACATGTGTATAGGCCCGGGCCGCCCGGTGCACCCCGTATTGTGGTGGTGGCCGGATGGGAACGTGAACGTGCAACGCAGGGAGATGTATTGAGAAAAGGTCGGACACGACGGCATCGGTTTCACAGGTTTCTCAACTAGTACTGAGCTGAGCTTCAATCCTTCACGAAAGAAAAGGAGGTGTCTACTCCTACTTTCCTCAAAGAATGATGTACCCTTGGTGCAATCTCTAAGCACCGTGCTTACAGTTTAGGCCTCCAACCTGCAAATGAGGTCCTTAGGAAAGGAGTGAAGAATGCCCTCCATCTTACCATTCAAGTTCCCTGCCAAAACTTTTCAAACTTTTCAAGCACTGCACTGCACTTTGGGTTCAGTCTCATAGTTGCAATCAACTGATACATGGTAGATTACTTGGTCTGAAATGAACAAGATGGGGTCGAATGGCAGTTCACCTTGATTCTGCTCCCCATGACTCCATCTTCCATCTGCAGTTCACCCTCAGGTGTGCAAAACCGCGGTGAGAGTCCAACAGCCAACACACGTTCGTTTAGCTCCAATGGCCGACCATCGCGCATAAGATTTTGTCTCCTCAATAACTGTTGCCAACAATGCAATGTGTACTCCGCCCAATATGCAAGTCAGTGGTGAACTTTTAGAGGCACTCATGTGGAGCCGCTACAGTCAGGTGATGGTACCAGCTGCATGTGCACCTTTACACGAGCAAAGTCAGCTGCTGTAGATCAGGAGCAAAGCCCTTGGCTAAACTTAGGTCAATCTTGCCCTTGTTTCCATACCATTTGTTTTAGGCGGCCTCTGTGGCTGACTTGAAAGGACGCTCTAGGACAACATTGGTGGACTGCGCCTTTCAGGAACAGCCGGCCGGCATGAAGAGAAGAACCACAAGTGGGTAATGATTCTTCTCTCGCACTCACTCATCTTGTGCTGCCGCTCGTACTCACTCTAGCTCCAAGGGTTGCAAACGTGGGTGATCCAGTTGTGGGTGGTCTTCGCATTGCCTCAGTGGGTGCTTGTGTGGGTGGGAGAGAAGTGGTGATTCTCCATGGCTTGCCACGCGTCAGTGTTATCTCGATGACCACACTCTTTCTCTTCTGTGTAGATGACTTGCAGGGGCAACATGTCACCGGCCATAGTCACCAAAGCTGTAATCTGCCGCTTGTTTTAAAAGCTTGCAACGGCCACTCTTTTTTAATCGATCAGTGCGTAGGTGTGGTCTCCTACGGCTTTGTCTTATCTTAGAATCAAGTGCAACAAGCCAAAGTCGAAAGACAACTGAAACAAGGAATACAAAAACACGTCCCGCACACATGCCAGTTGGCACCATTGTGATACGGGTACGCAGGGCTGCAATACCGCGGTATTTAGTACCGCGGTACACGAGTACCGCGGTACCATAGTACCACGGTACAAATACCGCGGTATCATGCTTTTGTGGCAGCTCATTACCGATACCGGTACCGGCACCGCGTTGCCGTCGGTATTGGCAAAATACCGTGGTATTATACAATTACCGTGGTACACGGTATACCAATGTATAAAACATACATGGTACCGCGGTACTAAAATGTGTACCACGGTACTAAAATGTGTACCACGGTACTGAGTGCCCTGATGTTTTTCCAACACCAAAAATGAATTCTAAGCTTAAAAAATGAGATAAGTAATAGATGTAATGAACTTGGAACTGAAGTTTATATACTCACAAAGAAAGGATACACCTTTACATGATATTCACTTGTGATGTGGAGATGTTTAGGTGGAGTAGAATTTAGGGGATATGAAATGAGGGAAGGGGAGGAGGGTGAAGTTATGAAGAGATACTCTAGTTGAATACTGTAGTCCCTTATATTTGCTTGTTTTCTATAGCTCAATAAAAGGACAGTTAAATTTGACTATAATTTTCAGCCTTGGAATTTTGGACCTGTTTGTCCAAAAGCCCCGGTATTTTCTTAGTGTCTTGTCTTGGTCAAACGTCCATGCCCTTGGTCTGTCCCTGGGACTTTGCTTTTTGAAATTTGAAATTTCCAATGTCGAAGGCGAAGTCGTACATTGCAGCTCGCTTTGCATGTAGATTTATATGTAGATTTCCTGTCCATTGCGAGCATCCGAATGCACACACATCCGCACTACCACATTGACTTAGTTGTAGCGCGTTACCGTTACTTGTCAATTTTTTTTCTTTCACTTTCTCATTACTGCGTTACTGTACCACGGTATGATACCGCGGTACAGAAGAGGGGTACCCCGCCAGGTCAGTACCGATACCGTACTGGTACCGCAAAAAGGAATACCATACCGCGGTACTACAATACCGTGGTACAAAAACACGGTATACCGCGGTACCGGTAATACCGGCATCAGCCCTGCGGGTACGTTCGGTATTCATCACAAAGGACGGGTCCACGTGGATCACCATCAAAGCTATTACGCGCTTGCGCATAGTGGGGAGAGTGTCCTCCTAGTTTTGTGGGAGCTTCTGTAACATCGTCAATGCCTTCTTTAGCTCTATGTCATGCGCCTACAGACAAAAGCGCAGTCTACAAGCGGCTAGAAGTTATGCTGCCACCATTAGCTGGCAGCACATCTGGATACCGCTGAAGGGTGAGTGCACGGAGAACAGCAAGCACAGCCAGGGAATACATGATCATTCCCACATCATAAATTTCAGTCAAATTGCAGGTAGTTGACTCCGGGTGCCGGTCAAGGAATGAAGTGCGGCCAGGAGATCCATGAGTGCTTCCAGCAGTTAAGCCTTGGACCTTTATCTCCTCAACATGTGTCAAGAATGGTTCAAAAGTTTCTAGTAGCATCAGGTCCTTGGACTAGTACCAACCTCGGATGGTGGGCGGCGCCAACTGGTCCTAGACACAGATTCTTCCTGGCTCACGATAGAGCTTGTGCAGAAGCTTGAAAGCTTGGTACGCGGTTCCAGCTGCCATGGTTGGACCATCTGCGCAAGAAAGCCATCACTGAGCCAGTTGACGTAGCTGCCCCACGCCACGCTGGTAGGAGGCGCATAGTCTGCGGGCTCATCCCCATCAGTTGCAGGAGCCATTGTAGGGGTAGTTGGCTGCGAGGGAGGGGGGTGCACAAGGATTGTGGCTTAGAGGTTTGTGGGGTATTTTGAGACCTTGTCCACCATGAGGGTCAGGACAGGCTCCTTCTTTGGCGGCCGACCTGGGGGCCTCTTCTTGGGCAACGTGCATGGATGTCGGTGAGCAGCTTTGTGCACGTCAAAAAAGGCTTTGCCATTGAGCGGAAGCCTCTAGGTGGGATACATTTGAATATGAAATTGAAAAGAAACATTGTGTGGTTCGAAGTGCCCAGTTGATGACCTCCAAGGGTCTTTTCAGCAGCAGGAGGGACTCCATGTTGGGAATGCGTGACTCGGAGGAGGAGGCACTTTGTTGGGATCATCCTAGACAGTGAGGGCTGCAGGTGATGCAATGAAGTTCATCACTAAACGGCTCCGCGTGAACGTAGATCAAACATCTGAACTTAAAGTTTTGAGATAATGTGCATCACGTTCTCAATATTGGAAGTCACCGGAATTTGACAGTAGGAGATTTCAGTGGTTTCCAAACACCAGGAAAGTCCTTACAGAGACCAAAGTAGAAACTGAAAGGCACCTGATTTTGGAGAGTCAAAAGAACCATTCCTTAAAATGGACAATCTAGAGGTCAGTATGGTGGAGCAAATTGATGCTCTGGCTTTTCCAGCGGATGATGATAAGCTTCAGTGCAAGAGAGAAAGGCTCTCGATTGGATTGCTCATTAATCTTTTGGTACCGTGGTTGTGTTGCTTGCTTCATGCTATAAAAGGATTTCACAACCTCTCACACCGAATTGTCATCCCCCCCGACTGCTCCATGTACACATCCTTCTTGAGGTATGGTTACTCAACCCAAACTCATAAAATCCATCATCTATCAACAAAATTTTGTTCCTTTTTTCTTCTTGGTACGTCCATCAGTGATCATCATGATGACACGAGCATAGAGTCAGCATCCCTTTGTTTCAATTGAATAAAAGACTGAGAAAAAAGAAAGCTATAAGGGACGTTTTGAGAGCCGTCCTTGATCACTTGTTTCTTCCTTTCCGAGTGCGCTATTCAATACAAATTTCTCCAAGTGTATGATTTTGGGGCGATTGTTCACACATGAATTCACCATTTGATGCACCTACCCATGCATGGAATTGGCAAGAGCGAGTATCACTCGGATGGGTGTGAATTGTGCCATTGCTACTAATCTATTAGTGTAATCCACATTGAAATTCTGCACATGCCCCTCTGTATCCAGCCGTGCATTGCTGCTAATCTATCATTGTAATTGAGCACCTTACCAATGACACATTTCTTGCACCTAATGATCCACATCCATCAGATTACCTGGCTAACACGTGGAGCACCCTTGAGGGTTTAGGTACCTTTCTTCATGGCGACACCATACTCCACGTTTGCTGCATTGGTGGTGCACATAGCTTTGATGAAGGTGGTTGGATCAAGGGAAAAGATTCTGATGGTCGTGGAGTGGTTTAGAGCTCCCCCTGATGTACTTTATTCTTTGCGAGCCTCTAAGACCACTTCAACTGCTTAACACAATCATCCACACCCTGATTGAGGTGTGCAGAATCTCTTGGCAGCTGGTTTGCATCACTTCAATTCTCCTCCTCATATGCTTTAGTCCCTTAATCCTTCTCCTTCTCAGCTCCATCAACCTCTTTTTCATTGATGCAATCGTTGCCATTACTGTCCACTTTTGCTTCTTGTTTCTTTCCCTCCTGTGGTGCAAGGGCTAGAGTGGGTGGGACTTCCGATATAGACCTCAAGCCCTTCAAATACTCTTGAGATACTAAAATGCGACTGCAAATGATATTGAGCATGGATTTTTTTGGGGGGTGGTATTTCATGATGTTAAAGCCAAGGAAGGCTGCCATAGAAACATATGTGTTTAGCTTGTTGCCGCTACCAACGGTTATGTGGACCAACGCACCAAAATAGTTTGAAGTGCGTCACTGTTTTCTTGCATCCTATCCAATCCTCCTCCAGAGTAACCAGTGGCATGACAGGCATGGGCTCCAGTTTTTAGGTACATGACAACATTGTCGGCTGCCATCCAAAATCTTGGTAGGAGCTCCACGCCTTGACGCATGCTGCAAAGAAACCCTATGAGCATGCTTTTTTCACTTTCAGCCATGCCAGTTAGCTGCAGTGTTGCATGTGGGATGACCTCATTGTGGATTACGGAACACTTTAGGCAGTCACAGAATTTTTTGGAGAGGTACTCTCCTAAACAATTTGGTGCAAACCACCTTCAACTTCCTTCCATTCCTACTGTGTGAAGCTGTCATTCACACCTTGAAAGCATCAAAAGTACTTTTAATTTCAAGAAAGAAAAAGATACTCACGTCTTTTTTAACTTCTCAAAATGAATGTGACGAAATAAAGTTTGTTGGACATGGACTGTGATAACATGAAACCACAAGATTCAGGGCAAAAGAGCGAGAGGAGTTCAGCCGCCCCTTTCCCTTACCCTATGAAAGGAGAGTGGCTTTCTTTCCTTGAATGAATCTCTCCAGATGTGCACTAGGCTGCTTCACACCCTTGAGCCCTCCGCCACGGACCATCAACTGCATGGAGATGAAGGCATCAAAACTGATTTGACCAAGCCAGTGGTTCCATGTTGTGATTTTCTGCTCTCGCAGCCAGTCCTGAGTTGGATTCTTCCTCTGATGCCAAGTGGAGACAGTACACACCGTCTTCCTTGTCCGGTTTTGCAACCAAACGGCTAGCACGAGCAGGTAGGGTGCAACCACCATTCTCAAACGGAAACTTCATGCCCTGAAAGGCAACAGAAGAAGGAAAAAAAGGAGGTTGAAGAATGTCAATAGCTAGTAGTGCATTGTGGCTGTGATGCCAAGCAATCGGCCAAAATTGGAAATTGCCACCGGCAATCACCACAGATTCACATAATGTGTAGTGAAGTTTGGCAAATCATAGCACGAGCCAGAAATGACCAGCAGGTGAATCTGATGTGTGGCGGACAAAAATCCATCAATGTTGGATTCTTCTGGCACAGTGTGGCCATTTTGTGAAATGAATGCCCAGATTTGGCAATTTCAACTGACCATAGTCACACATTAACATCACATTTCCTGAAAATTCTCCAAATCATAGGCCGAGTTAGAGATTTTCTGCAGGTACAAGCTGAGTGCAGTAGGATGCATGGCTGAAAAGTTTTAAAACAATGTCGAATAATAGCCACATGGCGTGCTTGTTTTGTGCAATGGCCAGTCAAAGTTGGCTTCCTCCACTCGTAGAAACTACAACATTGCAATTTGGGGAAACACGAGTTTACAATGGTCCGCAAGTGCAATGAAGATGTTCGCATACAAATCGTGGACCACCAAGTGTACACAATTTCATCATTACATGGCAAGGTGGTCTCATTCTGCACAACGACAGGCCCAAATTGGGACCTGCAACTGACCATGATCCTGACTGTACATGATCTTTCGTGAAGTTTAAAAAGTCGTAATTGTGCAACCATACCACAGGAATGATATGCATGGCGTAGAAACTGTAAAAAATGTTAATGACTAGTGGCGCAGTCCGGCTATTCTGCACAATGACCGGCCAAAGCTAGTGACTGCCGGTGACCATAACCAAAAACTCACATCATGTGTAGTGAGTTTTGGCAAATCTTAGCACAATTCAGCAAATGTGAGCAGGTGGTATCAGTGTGTGGGAATAGTATTTCAGGCCTAGCAAGTGTAAAGAATGTCAATAATTAGTGGCATGGGATGGCTACTGTGCACAATGACTGGCCACAGTTGGCACAAGCCACCGACCACACACACACACACAAAAAAATCTATATCAGGTATAGTGAAGTTTGGAAAATCATAGTAAGATTCATGAATTCTTAGCAGATGCAGTCGGAGTACAGAATGCATGGCGTAGCAAGATTAAAAGATGGGAAAAACTAGTGGCACAACATAGCTATTATGCACAATGGCTGTCCAGGATTGGCAAGTTTAACTGAATACACATGCAAATTCACATCATGTGTACTAAAGTTAGGCAGATTAACTCACGATTCAGAAAGGTTCAGAATATGCAACAGGAGTACAAAAATAGTATGAATTGCCAAGAAAGTGCGACTATTGTGCATAATGACCGGCCAAATTTGGTACTTACCATGCACCCCAACCAAAAATTCGCATCATCTGAAGCAATATTGGCAAACCACAGCATAAGTGAAGAACGGAGAGAACAGAGAGTTTAGTGTTTAAATATCATTCCTGGAATATCAAGTGGAATAAAAATCACTGACTACTGGCACGGTGCAGCCATTGTGCGCAATGACTGGCCAAATTTGGCTCTTGCCTCTGACCATCACCACATACTTCAGCAAAAGTTACCATACTGGTTTTTTATTTCAATACTACTTTTTTTCTGGGTGAAATAGCTCAGATACCCATAAAACGCAAAGTGTGACACTCATCCACCCGTCATCCAGAAGAAAAACAACAATCCGCCCGTGGTTCAGAAGAAAAGCAACCATCCGCCCACCATGCGTTACAAAAGCAACCATCCACCCAGCCTCTGCGACGAAATCAACCAGCCGCCCACCCCTTCTTCATGCTGGATCACGTCATGTGTTGTGGACCTGACATGGAAAAAAGTGCAATGGTGCATCCGTCTGAGACATAGTCAATGACAAAAATCATGTCATGCATCAATGCTACATGGTATGTGGTGGGAACATGACTTTTTTCTAGCATTTCTGGGTTCCAAAGGTATTTTCTGTGTAACGTTGGCATATGCGTTACTTTGTGTACGACATTTTCATATGCGTGTTTTTTTGTGCGACATTGTCATACGCATTGTTTTGTGCGCGACACGGCGCACAAAACAATGCATATGATGGGGTGGTTGGGCATGGCCGTGAAAACTAAGATTTGCCAAAATTCACTACACATGATGTGAGTTTTTGGTTATGGTCAATGAGGTCACTACACATGAGGGCTGCTTGTTTGATGGGGTGGTTGGACATGGCCGTGAGGGCTCCGGCATAGACAAGCCAAATTCTGGTGCTGCTCGGAAATCACCGTGAAGTACGAAAGCCGCTCGTAGATGGATGGACCTGATGGGGTGCGGGAGTTCATGCGGAGCCATGCCACCACCTTGCTAAAGCTGCCCTGGTCCTTCAACACCGCTGCATAGAAGATGGACACAAGGCCGAACCAATCCACGTAGGGACCACATTTTTGGCCTGTACCATCCCCCACTGGTTCTGGAGGTAGTTACACCACATTCGTGATGGTGTCCGCGTACTCAACGACTGCAGCATCAGTTGCGAAGCTTGTCGACAAGTAGTTGTGGGCATCCACAACTGCTTTGTCAGCAGTTTTTCTTGCCGCCATGTCCTCCGCTGACAGGAAATTATCAATCAGAGCTTCCTTGCCCTCATATTTTTTTGTTTGTGGATCCTCGGCAGTGTCGGCAGCATGAGCTTCATCGATGCACTCACAACGTCAGCGTCATCTTCCTCATCGTCTTCGGACAGAAAAATGCAGGCACGTCTTTTGGGCCGCTGCTTGTCAGGTGGCGTCTCATCAGACGGCGGATCGGTGGAAGGTGTACTTGGTTGGACGGTGGATGGTGTAGGTGGGACCGAGGGTGGAAAAACAAGAGTCGTCTTGCGGGGACGTCCGGGACCACGTTCAAGAGTAGCAACAGGACGTTTTCCAGAGAGTGCCTTCTTGACGTTGCGGGGATGATCCTCAAATGACACTCAAGAGAAAAATTCAGTGAGGCAAGACATGTTGGCAGAAGGTGGTCACCAGTGTTGTCTTGCAAATTGAAGGCTTTCATCTTGTACAGGCGAGAGAATACATGGCGACTCCATGGTGACTCGCTTCTGGCGCTTCGGTCAAGGAACTCGACTTTATACGTCTCTCGGGCCACCAACAGACACCACCACAAAACCTAAATTCCAGCGGACATCGTGTGTCAGTGGGCAGGCATGCTTGAGCCGTTAAACGACCCAAAAAAATCAGCGTCGAGCAAGCACGTCCTGGAACGGGCATCCTTTGTGCCAAAAACAAATGAACATCACTCGAAAATGACCATGAACACGAGTTAAAATAGTGTGATACTAGATTTTGGACAATCATAGCACAATCAGCAAGAAAAATCAAATTGTATGAAGAATATGCAGGACATGGGAAAGATGAATTCTTTCTGTTACTACTGGAACATTGTAGCTATTGTGCACATTGAAAACTTGACTTCATGACCATAACTTCACATCATCTGCATTGAAACTTTGCAGATTGTTACACTAGTCTGTAACAGTCAGCAAGTGAAATTGGAGTGGTGAAATGTTGTGAATGGCCTAGCAACTGTAAAAAAAAATCTGTAACTACTGGCAGGTTGTAGCTATTGTGAGTAATTGCCGTAAACATTTGGCACTTTCCACAGACCATAACCAGAAATTTGCATATCTTGTAGTGAAGTTTGGCAGATTATAGCGCAACTCAGAAACGTTCTTTAGGTGCATGCGGAGTGCAGGAAAAGCATTCACGGCCTAGAAAGTGTAAACCATGACATTAACCAGTGACATAGCGTGGCTGTTGTGTGCAATGACCAGCCAAAGTTGGCAATCGCAACTGGAAATAACCACAAAATCACAGAGTGTGTGGTGAGCTTTGGAACTTTAATGCAAAAATCAGCAGTGTTAAGCAGCTACAACCAGAGTGCAGGAATGAAATGCATGGCCCAGAGAGTGAAATAAATTTTGACAACGAGTGGCATCAGGCAGCTACTCTGCACAATGACTGGCCAAAGATGGCACTTACCACTGACCATGAACAAAAAGTCACATAATGCTTAGCGAACTGAGGCAAATCAAAGCAGGAGTCAACAAAGGTCAACAGATGCAATTGGAAAGCAGGAGTAGTATGAATGGCCCAGAAGTTTTAAACAAATGTGGATATCAATGGCATGGTGTGGCTGTTGTGTGCAATGAACGATAAAATTTGGCACTTTTCACCAACCATAACACGAGGTTCATGGCACGTTCTGAAAGAAAAAGCGTAACTCCACAATGGTCAATAGGTGAAGATGGAGTGCAAGAATAGCATGCATGGACTAGCGAGTGCCAGAATTTTCATAAACCAGCAGCATCATGCGAATATCTTGTGTTACAATGTGCTGAAGTTGGCGCTCTTGACTGACCATAATCACAAGTTCACATCATGTGTGGTGAATTTTGGCAAAGCATAACAAAATTTAGCTACAGTCAGCAGGTGAAATTAGAGTACAAGAATAGCATGCATGGCTTAGAAAGTTTGGACAATGTCAACAATTAGTAGCACAATGTGGCTATTGTGCGCAATGGCTAGTGAAATTTAGAATGTGATACTGACAATAGCCATGAGTTTGCATCATGCGTATTGAAGTTCAGTAAAGCAGAGCCCACATTATGAAAAAAACAGAATGTGCACTTGGAGTGCAGAAATAGTATGCATGGCCACAAAAGCATGACACTGTTACTAATTGGTGGCAAAGTATGGTTATTGTGAGCAATTACCAGCCAAAGTGGGCACTTGAATTTGATCATAAGCATGAACATACATGATTTCTGGCGCAGTTCTACAAACCTTAAAACAAGTCAGCAATATCCAGTAGGTGAAATCAGAGTGCGGGAATAGTATACATGGACTAGCAATCACAAATCATATCCATTACTAGTGGCACGGAATGGCTAATGTGCCCAATGACTGGACAAACTTTGTCAAAATACAGAACTCAACATCAAGTTTATTCCTCGGATCATCCAAGTTCCCAATAAGGTTCAGGTAAAGAACCAAATCTCCTCAGAGATTTATAGTAGGTTTATGACCGTTGACCCATAGTTGAGTCACTTCCTTGTATGTGCTTCCTGCTTGCACCCATTTCTGAAGAACTCTCTTCTCTTTCAGTCATCTTTTCACTTCCGTCACTCTGTCGCTATCGTGTGTCGTTGACTTTTTCTGGTTCCTTCTTCAGACCTCCACTCCTCTATTCTAAATTTTCTGAAAAACTTGATGCTTGCCAATTACCATAACCACATCATATGTGGTTAATTTTGAAAGATAATGGTACAAGTCAGAAATTCTCAACAGGTGACATTAAAATGCGGTAATGGCATGTAAAGTCAAGAAAACGTAAACAATGTCAATAACTATTGGCATAGCGTGGCCATTATACCCAGCAACTGGCCATACTTGGCACTGTGGTACATTGCTCCTCCACATGCCTGGTAGGCACCTCGAGGTACAACTCTTACTTATTTGCTCATTGGAAGGTGGTCAGCTGCATCTTCAGGTACCTGTAGGTGACACGGCATGCATGCCTAAAATCTTTGGAAATAAGAAGACGGACTCCTGGCGTCTTGTCTGCTACACAGATGCAGACTACGCTTGTGACATGGAAAAGAAATGCTTCACCTTTGGCTACGTGTTCTTCCTTGTGGGTCCAGAGGTTAGTCTTGCAGCAAGAATGGATGATTTTCCACGTCCACAGTGGCAGCAGAATACATCAAGCTGGCCAACGTAGTCAGGAAGGCGGCGGCTCCGCAGGTTTCCTCAGGAGCTGTTCGTGTTACAGTAAGAGCCAATGGTGGTGTAAGACAAAAAAACCTCGGCGACGTCACTGACCAACAACCTGAAGGAACACAGGTCAAGAAAACAGCAGAAGAACAGAATATCAAGTAGCATGGCAAGGCAGGGAAGCTAAAGAACAAAGAGCTCATGCTTTTTGTCATGAAGGGTGGCTTCATAGATGCAAAAAACATGTTAGAAATTTGTGTATTGACCGTCATCTCCTTGCAAATCCATTGCATTGTTGCTTTTTGGCTGCAGTACTATCCACTAACAAACAATCTCATGGGTGTCAAGAGACCGGCACATGATAGAGTTTCTTTGGCTACATAATGAGATCGTGGACTAGGACCTTGAGGCTGCTGACACGGCAATGTCATATCAGGCTGCCACCACCAAAGGGTCACGTGGAGCAGTGGTAACTCCTATGCCTTATCTTTTGTTTTCTTTGCATGTATGTTCTCAATGTTACTTTTCAGGGTCTGTGCTCAGTTTTTTCAACTATTTTTTTTGCATGTGTGTGTGTGTGTATGTGTGTGTGTGTGTGTGTGTGTGTGTGTGTGTGTG
>SZWC01006113.1:49120-68290 GCA_023375785.1 Penium margaritaceum | reverse complement strand
TGTGTGTGTGTGTTTGTTTTTTTTGTTTTTTTTTTGGTTGCATGTGTGTGCCTCTTGATCTGAAAACATTCATTGCTTCTATGCCTTCAGTGTCCTGTTTACTTTCACATGATGGTTTCATGCACCAGGTCAACTCTCAGCAAGAATCAATAACGTCACAGAAGGGAGTTGGCACAGGTGCTGCTGCTAGACCTTGTTTCCATGTGCTACACAATGCTGCATGAAAATGCTACGGCCAACTGCAGCAGCTTGCATTTAATTATCTTTTATCCAGGATCATTACAGAGCACAAGTTAAAACTTCTTCCCTTTGTTTTTTTTTTTTTCACACTGATATGCTCCTTGGTATAATCCCATTGTGTGGTACATGCAACAACTGCTTGAATTTCTCCATTTTCCATGCAGAATCTTCATAAATTTCTCTTCCATCCAGGTTTAGATTTTATTTCAAATATGCTCGGTACACTGTTTTATTTTCTCACTGGACATATATCAGGCAGGCACAGGATGCAGGCTGAGGGCACGCCTTCCAACAGAAGACAGTGAGATGATTGAGGCTGTTCTTGCTGGACCATTTTCCTACATGTTTGCAGCGCAACTTCAAGCAGATAATGAGGGGAAATATATGGGTATTCTGGAGGTCGAGGTTGTGAAGTGGACTGCACTGAAGTCCAAGGAACAGAAGACAAAGGTGGACACATTGAGGTCTACAAGCAAGTCATGAAGGAGTTCCCAAAGTTCCACCTCTTTGGTGTACCAGCAATTTCAACACCATCAGAGCGGCTTTCCTCCATGGGATGCAACAAGTTCACTAATTTTTGGCAGTCACTCACTCACCTCATAGTCAAAGGCCTATGCACCATGAAGATCTGGATCATGGAGCCCAAATTCTTCCACTTCCCCATCAGCCCGCACGTCATGGTTCCGAGGAGCTCATTACTGAGGACTTTCAGATGAATGATCCAAAAAAGAAATTGGATTTGGAGGGGCCCGTGGATCAATGAAAATAATGAGAGAGAGGATGCCATGGAGAAAGAGGAGACGGAGTTGGAGAGGCTAGTGGATTTGCCAAAAAAACAGAGTTGTCTCAGGTTGGGGGTTTTCCAATTGAATGAAGACAATGAGAAAGAGGATATCATGGGAAAAGTGAGTAGAGTGTAGATGTGGGACTGGCTTATGTCTTATCATTGTGCATATTTTAGGGAGATTTCTGTTTCCATTGTAACCTCCATAAAAACAATGCATCATGAAATTTCAACTTTTTTACGTTCTTGTTTGCAATTGAAACAATGTGGCAATGCAATTCATGTACATTTCATGAAAGTGAATGACAATAGATGAAGTTGTAATGCCGTTGAAACTGAAGCTTCAAACTGGAGGTATGCTGTGCTCAACAGTGCATCATCACAAATTGTGTTACAATACATCTGCACCGGATGTGCTTGATCATGCATCACCACAAGGTTCATCAAGAACAGGTACATATTAATTTTGTGTATTTCGTGCTTAATGTTGCTGCTGCATCTTCAAATAATGCGAAAAAAATGCCTGGAAAACTCTTAATGTGCACATTTGTAAAGTTTCTTGTATTCTCCTAAACAAGTTCATGATATGTTCTGACATTGTACAATAAATTCCCCACAAAATTTTAGTTTCCTAACAAAAATTCAGAAGAATTTCACTACAAGAGCCAAGGCATTTAAAGAATTGAGACACACCAGATGTTGCACAAAACTGAGGTGGCATTGATAGATATTGTGATACGTTGAGGAATTGCAATAATATCAAGGGGCTAAGTGCTTCCAATTGTTTCCAAAGGAACTGCATCACAACTATACTTCTTCCTCAAACATCATAATTCAGCATCACTGTGCACCTTTATCAACAACAGTGTGCACCCTCATCAGCAACTTTCGTGCAGTCTGATTCAATCAGAGTTCATGAAAATAATGCATGGCGTATGAAGTGCAGACACGGCTATGTAGCCATGTGTACAATGACCAGCAAAAGTTTGAATTTTCCACTGACCATAATTCCCATCATGTGTAGTGTGTTTGGCAAGTGATATTGCGGTTCAGCAATGGTCAGCAGGTGCAATTGGAATCCAGAAATAGTATGCATTGCCTCGAAGGGATAGACAGTGTCATTGAGTAGTGAGATCGTATGGCTATTGTACACAGTTATTGGCAAAGTTGGCACTTGCCTCTGATCATAACCAGAATTTTCCATATTTTTTTATTGAAGTTTGGAAAATCATAGCATGAGGCAGAAATGTGTCATTTTGTGGTGCCCCTTGACCATTGCTGTACTTGGGCCAAGTGTAGGCATGCACTGCTCCTATGGAGTAAGTCCCCTACGTCTAGTCCTGATAGTCTAGCCGGTAGACACTAAGTGCGACATGCCTGTTAAGCGCAATGGTTAGCGCTCCAGAGTTAGAGTCGTGAGGTCACGGCTTCAAAGCCTGGCAGGGGCAATTTTCTTTGTGACCCAAAGAATGAGAGGAAGCTTCTAGGATGCTTCCAGTGGAAGATGCCACTTGGCGGTCACAGGACGCATGACGTGGCGGACTGGTGAGGTGGCCCAGGACTGCCCTGGAAGTGGCCCTCCAAGGAGCCACTGCNGGTCGGCGGATGTCACTGTACTCCGTTTTTAGACCGTTTGCCTCAGGCGGGTTGACAAAGGGTTATGGGCCCACACTGATCAGTGACCATTGCAAACCCTCTGCTCACATAAGTGGCAGGTTCATCGGCATCCAAGACTCGCGGCGTTGAAGACTCAGCTCCATCTGCTCCATCGTCGGCCTACCTAGGCCTAAGGTGCGTACAAGTGTGAGAGGACAGACACGAGTTCGGCTCGTGGTCCAAAACCGCTCTCCACGGACAAGGAACAAGGACACGCTCTGCCCTTGTGGGTATGACCCTCGAGTCCTAACAAGATAAGCTCTGCCCTTGTGGGTACGACCTCGTGTCTGTGGGAGAACTTCCTCCACTATAGCTAGGGGCCATCGGCTGGAGGGGTAAGCAACGGATCTGCACCTTCCATGTCGGTAGCAGACAACAGCCTACATCAGCCTACATCGGCCTCAACGAAGCAGAGAAGCAGAGTAGCAGAGTAGCAGGATGACGACGCCACCTACGACACTCAATCTTGAGCAGATCAATGGTGGCATGACAAAGTTCACAGGGAAAGGTTCACAATTTCCCTTGTGGTTAGAGCAACAGCGGAAGCGGTGGCAATGGGGGAAAAGGCAATGGTGGCGGTGGAAAGGGTTCAAAGCGTCCTGGGAAGTGCCACAACTGTGGCAAGCCTGGGCACTGGGCACGGGAGTGTAGAGCTCCCAAGAAGGAAGACGGAGGCAAGGGTGGCAAGAACGAGGGCGGAGGAAAGGGTAAGAAGGAACTTACCAACATGATGGCTGAGAGCGTGCCCACGACCAAGGGAGCGGCGCTGCTCAAGCCAGGAGCGTTCGCGCTCGACTCTGGCACCGACCATCACTCCTTGAGGGAGAAGGCTGGTTTCGTCTCCATTGAACACATCGACCATCGTTTTCGATGCGCAAATGGCGGTGTCGCCTACGCTAAGGGCGAGGGAGACAAGCTGATCAGCATCAACGTCAATGGTGCAGAGAAGGATCCGAAACTGCAGAGTGTGGTTTACATGCCCACATTTGCAACAAACCTCTTGTCGGTCTCCAAAATCACGGACCACGACATGACGGTTGTCTTCACACAAGAGGAGGCTGTGATCATCAAGAACAAGGACATCAAGATCTCCTATGCCAAAGATGACCTCGTCGCAGAAGTCCCAAGAGTCGACATGCTCTACATGCTGCAGACCAGGCCTGCAGAGAGTTCACATGAGGGACATGCGGGTGCCGCCGAGACGGTGGTACAAACACCTGAGATTGCATGAGAGGCAGCCGCTGCGGCTGTCACCTCCACCAACAACATAGATGCTGAGCTGTGGCACAGGCGCTTTGGGCACGTAGCCTACAGCACGCTGCATGTGATGCAACAACAACAGGTGGTTCGTTGGATGGAGGGTTGCAAGGCAAAGGACGAGGCTGGGTGTAAGAAGCTGTGTGAGCCATGCCTCCAAGGCAAGGCAAAGAGGAAGCGCTTCGAGCGCAATGGTCAGCGCGCAGCGGCCAACTTGGACCTGATCGACTCCGACGTGTGCGGACCATTCCGCACGCCTTCAAACGGAGGCAGCAAATACTTTCTGACCTTCATCGACGACCACAGCCGCAAGGTGTGGATCTACTTCCTCAAGGGAAAGGGAGAGGTCAAGGAGAAGCTGCAAGAGTTTGTCGCCATGGTGGAGCGACAGACTGAGAAGAAGGTCAAGGCGCTGCGCAGTGACAACGGTGGTGAATACGAGGCGTGCAAGGGCTGGTTGAACCAACACGGGATCAACCACCAGACCACGACGCCCTACACCCCGCAGAGCAATGACGTTGCCGAGCGCATGAACCAGACCATCCTCGGCATGACGCGAAGCATGCTCTTCGACACCAAACTTCCACCTCGCTTCTGGGCGGAAACTGCAAGGACGGCCTGCTACCTCGTGAACCTTACCCCTGCAGCTGCACTTTGTAGGCGGGGCAAGAAGCAGCAAGAGAAGCAGCTCAAGACGCCACAGGAGGTGTGGTCGGGAAAGAAGCCGGATGCCTCACATCTGAAGGTGTTCGGCTGCACTGCCTGGGCAAAGGTCCAAGCAGGCAAAGGGAGTGGGAAGTTGGATGCTCGTGCCCGCAAGTGCGTCATGGTCGGCTACGACACCGCACACAAGGCGTATAGGTTGTGGGACCAGACTGCTGGAAAGCTCATCCGAAGCCGAGACGTCGAGTTTGATGAGAGGACGCTTGGAAAGGGAGAGGTGCTGGATCCGGTCTACGCTCCCAAAACGGGAGAGTGGGTCTTGCTGCTTGAGTCAGGTGATGAAGCACCTGACAACTGGCAAATTGTGCAAGTCAATCAAGGGGGTGGTGCTGCAAGGAGAGCGGCTATGCAGGCTGACACAGCGACGGACTCTGACACTGAGTCGAAGTCGTCCGAGGCTTCTGAGTCCAACTCTGAGGCCAGTGGCTCTTCCTCTGACAATGAATCACCAAGGCAGCAAGCATCATCTCAACAGCAGCAGCAGCAGCAGCAGCAACAGCGGGACCAGCAGCAACAAGACAACGATCCACCTGCAGGGACAATTCGGTGGAGCACGCATCAAAAGAAATCCACAAAATAGTACAATGCTGACAGCGGCACATGGACCGGACTCAGCTGGTGGTGCTTGGCTCAGGGAGAGCCTGTGACAGTGGCAGACGCTATGACCAGGCCGGATGCGCCCAAGTGGAAGGAGGCAGTGGACAGCGAGCTCGCGTCCATTGAGGAGAATGAGACATGGGTTCTGGTGGACAGGCCCCCAAACGCTCACGTGGTGGGGTCGAAGTGGGTTCTTCGGAAGAAGCTGAAGCAGGATGGCACAATCGACAAATACAAGGCGAGAGTTGTGGCGAAGGGATTCTCTCAACGCGCAAGCTCGGAATATGAGGAGACCTTTGCGCCAGTCGTCACCTTTGCCTCTCTCAGATCCATGCTGGCCACTGCTACTGCCAAAGACTTGGAGATCCACCAGATGGACGTCAAGACAGCTTTCCTTTACGGGAAGCTAGACAAAGAGGTGTTGATGGAGGTGCCTAAAAGAGTCAAGGCTCCAGAGGGCAAGGTGTGTAAACTCATCAAAGCGCTCTACGGGTTAAAACAGGACCCAAGGATGTGGTACAAGGAGATGGATGGCTTCATGACCGGACTTGCTTTCGTGCACTGCGAGAACGACCCTGGGGTCTACGTGCGAGAGGATGAGCAAGGTCTGATGTTGGTTGCACTTTATGTGGATGATCTCATCATCTGCTTGTCTTCCATCGAGCTGCTGAATGAGCTTAAGACAAACCTCAGCAACAGGTTCAAGATGAAGGACATGGATCCTCTCGAGTACTACCTCGGGATCGCCATCCACTGCAACCGAGCAGCAGGTACCATCGAATTGAACCAGACGACGTACATCATGGAGGTTTTGAAGCGCTACAACATGGATGATTGCAAACCCATCAGCACGCCCATGGCAACAGACATCAAGCTCTCCTCCTCCATGAGCCCCAGCAATGAAGCAGAACGACGTGAGATGGAGAACATTCCCTACCAGTCTGCTGTTGGCAGCCTCATGTATGCCATGGTTGGAACACGCCCTGATATCTGCTATGCTGTGGGACAAGTGAGCAGGTTTGTGGCCAATCTAGGGCCAGAGCACTGGCAAGCAGTCAAGCGCATCATGCGCTATCTGCAGAAGACACGCCACATGGGACTTCAGTTTGGAGGCCAAGAGGGATTTGACCCGCTGCGACTTGTGTGCTACACAGACGCCGACTGGGGAGGAAGAATCGATGACAGAAAGTCCACCTCGGGCTTCNAAGCAGAAAACAAGACTGTGTCTCCCTCTCTACCGGTGAGGCAGAGTACATCGCTCTGTCAAAAGCATGCAAGGAGACATAATGGCTACGCAGTTTGCTTGCTGAGATGAAAGTGCCACAAAAAGAAGCAACGGTGGTCCGCATCGACAACAAGAGTGCCATGGCAATGGCACAGGATGATGTCATCTCCCGGCGCACGAAGCACATTGACATCAGGTACCACTACTCGCGCGATCTTGTCGCCAAGGAGATTGTGGACCTGGAGTTCGTGAAGACGAAGAAGATGCTTGCAGATTGCATGAAAAAGGCGCTTGACAACGACTTGCACTCTACAGGTACTCAAGGGATCGGTATGGTCAACGCAGTGGATGAAGACTGAAGGCCAAGACAACTGGAGGGAACACAGCAGATGGGCAGAGGTGCAAGGGAGAGTTTGTCATTTTGTGGTGCCCCTTCACCACTGCTATACTTGGGCCAAGTGTAGGCATGCACTGCTCCTATGGAGTAAGTCCCCTACGTCTAGTCCTGATAGTCTAGCCGGTAGACACTAAGTGCGACATGCCTGTTAAGCGCAACAGAGTTAGAGTCGTGAGGTCACGGCTTCAAAGCCTGGCAGGGGCAATTTTCTTTGTGACCCAAAGAATGAGAGGAAGCTTCTAGGATGCTTCCAGTGGAAGATGCCACTTGGCGGTCACAGGACGCATGACGTGGCGGACTGGTGAGGTGGCCCAGGACTGCCCTGGAAGTGGCCCTCCAAGGAGCCACTGCGCGCACGTTTCCAGAGCCGGCTGTAGGACTATAAGTACATGTCACTTGCATGTGATTTATTGTCCACTTCTTACCCTTGAGACTTGTGCTGAAAACTAAGGCATAAGTTGGCCAACCAAGGGCAGATATAAAAGACTTGGGACAAGCTAAAAGGGGGAACCGAGAGGCCACGGAAGGGACAAGCTTTGTGAGCTGAACAGTGTGGAAACACGATCCTGAGGGGGATATCTTCTCATAGCTGAAATGCTATGAGCGGTCGGCGGATGTCACTGTACTCCGTTTTTAGACCGTTTGCCTCATGCGGGTTGACACAATGGCCAGCAGGTGCAGTCGTAGTGCAGCAATACAATGCATGGAATAGCAAGTGTAAACGATGAAAACTACGAGTGGTATGTTTTTTGTATTGTGCCCAATGCCAAAGTTTACACTAGTCACCGACGATAAAAAAAATCCACATCATGTGTAGTGAATGTTAGAACATCACAGCACGAGACAGAAACGTCTGCAGGTGCAAGTGGAGTGTAGGAATGGTGTACCATGGCCTGGCAAGTGAGTTTTTTTTTCATCTTTAGTGGAACATTGTGTCTAATTTATACAATAAATGGCTTGATTCTGGGGGATTTCCACTGACCATAACCACAAATTGACATCGTACTCAGTGAATTTTGGCCGATTGTAGTATGACTCAACAACCGCCAGCAGGTACAATCACATTGTAGGCATGTATGGACTTCAGTGTTTTGACGCTGTTTATGACTTCTGGCACAGTGTGGGGATAGTACACAATGACTGGTCAAAATTGGGACTTTTCTCTGAACATAACAACAAATTCACGTCATGTGGAGGTGAATTGGCAGGTCATGGCACAATTCAGCAAAACAAAACAGGTGAAAGTGGAGTACAGGAATGGTAAGCATAGCCTAGCAAGTGAAAAAATGTCAAGTAGTACTTGTGAATGACAGTTGGTGCAAATAGAATGCAGGCATAGTATTCATGAATTCAAAATTTTACACATCAATTGAATTCTGGGACAGAGCACTTTTCTTCCATGATGACTGGCTACTTTTGGAACTTGTGTGCGAAACTTTGGCAAATCAGAGCAGGTGGTCAGCAGGTTCAGTCACAGTGCAGGATTACGATGCATGGCCTAGCAACTTAATGAAACTTCAATTACTTGTATAACAGGTCCACCATTTTGCACAATGAACGGCCAAAACTGGCACTTTCTTCTGACCATAAATAAGTATATTCTCAGGGGTACTAGAGTTTGGAAAATCATAGCACGCGTCAGAAGATATCAGCAAGTGCAATTGGAAATCAAGAAGAATATGCATGGTCTAGCAACTGTAAACAATTTTGATCAATTCTGGAAATATGTGGCTAATGTATGTGATCAAAGGCCAACGTTCTCACTGCTGCTAACCATAACAAGTTCAATTTTTGTGCGGTGGATTTTGGAAAATCATGGCATGAGTCATAAATGGTCACCAGGTGCAATCAAAGTGTTGCAGTAGCATGCATGTCCTAGCAAGTGTAAACAATCATGATGACAAGAGGCATGGTTTGGCTATCTTTGCACAATAGCCGGCCAAATCAAACGCCTTCCACTGACCATTACCCTTTCTCATGTCATTTGTGGTGAGTTTAAAATAATCATATCCGCAACGGGTTGAGTCTCCAGCTCGTGCTCTGAAATCATTGTCGGAGTTTCCACAATGGCGTTCTCAGTCTGCATCACAGATTAACCCCCTTTGCACGACTGAGGGGAAATCCTCATCAACGACCCAGAGCAGGGAGGCTGGAATATTCCAAGTCTCCGGAGGCGCATTTCCGTTTTTAACCTTAACCATGGTTTTGGGACCCAAACCAGGTGTTTTTACTCCGAACTCGTGCATTTGCACAAGTTATTCTGTTATTGCTGAATTCGTTGCAAACAAACTTCCATTCAAATTTTTAATTTTTTGGCATGAGATCATCGCGTGCGAGGCATGCTGGCAATTTTGTTCCAGGACTCTCGCATCTCTCTTACCTCTTCTCCCTCGTCCCGCTCCCTCGTCCCGCTCCCTCGTCCTCATTCGCTCGCTTGCAAGGAGGGTGGGCGGGGGCAAGGGCACGAGACCACAAGGCCTCGCCCTTGAGGCCCTCGCGACCCCTCAGCTGCCGATCGGGCTCAGGCCGCGATCGGCGGCTAGCGGCTGGCCGGTTGGTGGCCGGCCGGTCACTTGGCCAGCCGCCGGCTGTCCAGCCGGCTAGCAGCGAGCTGGCCGGCGGCCAGCGAAGTGCTGGCCACCGGCCAACCCTCGCTGATGCAAGGGGTGGTGTGCAACCACCCCTCGCTTCATTGAGGAGGGAGGGCTGAACCGGCCCTCCCGCTAAATTCGTCCCCACTTATAATGAACCGTCCCGGTTCATGAACAACAAGTAGGATTGTCAGTAAGTGAGTCATCAACATTGAGAAAGAAACTTAAATAACTTCAATCACTATCTTAACACAAACATGTGCATGGCACATGGACCTAAGCTGCGGCTTGTCAGTCAGCATGGCTAGCGGCCTCCCCCCTTTAGGCTGGAGCGTCCGCGCGACAACCATGTTGGGCGTCCCCAACCTCCTATGGCTGTAGACTATGAATGCCGCCTTGCAGGAATGTTGGTCACTTTGTCCGCATTTAGGTGGTGCCCCTTGACATGCATCGATCCGTGTGAGCTGCCAGCTTGCTCAATACTGGTTGACCACCTCTGTGGGCAATCAAGTTTCGGGCTCCCATGAGTTATGTTCAGGTCTATATCCGGTCCAATGAACGATGTATTCCCGAACAACCCTCGACCGGAGAGTACGCTCTCGGTGCTGGAGTAGACAAAGAACCTTGTATTGGCCATTGGTAGCAAGGACTGCCGGTGGTGGCTGAATGGTTCCCTCTACCGTGTACGGAGCCAAAAGGCTCACATGAAATATGGCATGTATCTTCATACTTGGCGGAAGCAACAATCGGTGTGCCATTGGCCCGATGCGTGCAACAATTGGAAATGACCCAATCCACTTCGGTAGAAGTTTTTGTGCCCCTGGCAACTTCAGCCAAAGATTCTTAGTGCTAAGCAACACTTTGTCACCGATGTCAAACGAGACCTCAAGGCGACTTTTTTCGGCATATACCTTTTGTCGTTGCCGAGCAGCTTGAAGGAGACCCTTTGTCCCTTGTAACAAGGAGTCAATGCGCTCAGGAAAGGCTTGAGTAGAAAGAACCTGTCAACTTGTACTCCCACTCTTCAACAATGAAGAGGACACCACTGGATGCCGACCACCGTTCAACAGAAACGGTACGAACTATGTAGACTCGTTCACCGAGTTATTCACCGCAAACTGTGTTGGTGCTAGGTATTCGTCCGAATCATTCATTACAGGGTCCACGTACATGCAGGGTGTTTATTCCACAATGAAATTCATGTGCTCTGTTTGTCCGTCAGTTTGAGGGTGAAAACGCTGTCCAAATGTGCGACTCGTTGCCGAAGTACTCGTGTATCTTTTGCCATAACTAACTAGCAAATGTTTTATCTTGATCTGAGATATCACACAATCGAAAGCCGTGATACTTTACAACACTCTCAAAGAAGAGAGGAGTGATCTCCTTTACGTTCTCATCAGTGGTTGTAGGAATGAAGTGTGTCATCTTTGTTAGAATATCCATAACCACTAGTATTGTATCGTGGCCACGGGCCGAGTCAGGAAGACCAGTAATGAATTTCATGTTGAAGTACTCCCATGAAGTCCTAGGGATGGGAAGCTGTTGGAGGAGTCCAGCAGACTTCTTGTTACTAGCCTTAGTTTGAAGATATGGGTTGCATGTCATGCAATACTTACGGACATGGACACTCCATCAAAAGTCACCAATAATGGTCCAATAATGGCCATCAAAAGTGATCCAAGAGTGCATGTCCTGTCTTTTGAGGTCCCACATAACTTGCGACCAGGGGGTCGTGGAACTAGGAGATAATCTTTGTTTGAAGGTCTCCCGAGTTCAGCACAACAACTTGTTCTCCGTGCCAGAAGATTTGTACGGCCTCCACCAATCCGTTCTTGTCCAGATTCCAAAGTCTTGAAATGAAGAATCCACACAGTATCCCATTCAGATCTTTTTACAAAACTGTTGTAATGGATAATCTCTCGTGGTGGTTGCCGTAGAGATGTAGGGGGATCTGGCGTTTATACTATTGCTCTTGTAATGTCCATAAAACACCCACCGGCATCGATGGTTGCTTTAATTTCCGTATGTTGTCGACTTCGTTGATCGGCCACATTGATACATCCTGGCCTATTTTCCCATGTGAACAAGAATCGACTTAGGTATTTAGTGCAACGCGCCTGTCGTCTTGATAGGTTCGGTTGTGTTTGGAAAAACACCAATGGGTTATGGTCGGTCACGACTGTCACATACCCTTCAGCACCCTCGAGGTAGCAATGCTACATCTTGAAAGCGTGTACAATTATAAGGAACTCTTGATCCCCAGTTGTGTACTGCGTTTTCACGTGGAGGAGCTTCCGGCTCTCATCCGCAACTAGGTGCCCGTTCTGCATGAGGATGGCTCCGAGTTCTACTACCAATGCATCACATCGAAGCTCCCACGGTTGCGATGGATCCAGAAGAGCTAGGGCAGGTGATGTGGATAGAAGCTCTTTGACTTTGAGAAAAACGATATCACAATCAGATGTCCACTCCTAGTGCACGTATGTTTGCGTGAGCCTGGTTAGCGGTGCTACCAGGGTCAAATACCCTTGCATAAACCATTGAAATTGTTTTGCAAGGCCGAGTAAATACCGAATGTGCCCAACATTTTCTGGGCGTGGCCAATCTATCACAGATTAGATGTTTTTTGGGTAGACACGGATGCCATCCTTGCCGACAATGTGTCCAAGGTATTCAAGCTCATCTTGTGCAAACTTGCACTTGCTAACTTTGGCATAGAACATTTGTTCCCAAAGGATTGCGAGGACTTTGTGCAGATGTTCTATGTGCTCTTCCATTGATTTGGAGAGAACCAAGATATCGTCCTAGTAAATCAAGACAAACGGACCAAGTTGTTTGGCGAACGTTCGGTTCATTTCTTCTTAGAGGTTTGCCGATGCATTTGTAAGCCCGAAGCATAACACTCAAAATTGATAGTGTCTCATGTGCATTTGAAACGTGGTTTTGGGCACATCATCATCTGTGATGGGGATTTGATGGTACCCTTGAGACACATCCAAGGACGAGAACACTTTCTCCCCTTGGAGTTGGTCAAAAAGGTCCTCAATCTGTGGTAAGGAAAATCAAAATTTCACCTTCATCTTGTTCAATGCCCAGTAATCCACGCACATGCATGATCCACTGTCCTTTTTGTTCACAAAAAGGATCCGCGCACCGTACGGCGAGCTACTTGGATCGATCCATACCTTTACAAGATGCTCTTTGATTTTGCGTTCAGCCTCTCGCCTTTTCGGTAGACTGAGGCGATACATGGGTTTGAACGGAGGAGTCGCCTCCAATTGCAGCAGAATCGTGAGGCCCATGTGTCTTTCTGGTGGAAGCCCAGCCGGTGGGTCTTGGAATACATGTGAGAACTCCGCCAAAGGAGATTTGATCTCTTGTGGCATGTCATCTTTCACGTCGTCCTCCACTTTGTGTTGCTAAGCCAAGAAGTATGAACAACCTTGTCGAATACATCTCTTGACCTGCATCGCAGATAAGCTGGCATGGACTTTGAGTCGGGTCGGCGAGAATTCCGTACTCGGAATCAACATAAAGCAACACTGTCCTTTTCAGAGGATCAAACACTTTGATTCAAGACACATTAGAACCTTATTTTTGTAGAGCTAGGGATTGCCTAGCACCACATCAAACGAGTCAAGAAGATTGAGTACCTTCAACATGACACTCTGTGTGTACCCTTGAATAAATGTTTTTGCTTTACAAGTACCGATCACGGGTGCCATACGGTTGTCACCGACGACAACTATGCCATTCGATGGCTCGTACTTCAGGCCAACCTCTCGAGTAAATCCAAGGCTAACAAATGACTTATCTCCTCCTATGTCAGCAAGTACGTTCATGGGAGCACCAGCTAGGTGTCCTTTGAATTGCATCGTCATGTTGCCTCCACTCTTTTGAGTGAACAGGCTCGACGATGACAAGCCAAGCTTGTGAGTAACACTGAATCTAGACGGCGGACGCCATAGCTCCCATGATTCACCCACTCCAGTCCACATCTTGTGGGCACGTGTGAATTCAGCCAGTACCTTCTAGTCTTTGAATTTCACTAGGTCAAAATCGTCGAGTAAAGGTACCACGAACGTGATTGAACTCATCGCTTTGAGGGCTTTTGCTTCAATCATTGTGTTACACAATTCTTGCACAGTGGTTGGTGTTGCCACCACTAAGCAGGTTCTATCATGCATCTCGTATGGTGATGTAATATTTAGTGGACAATGTCGATGAGTAAGTGCAGATGAAGAATCAATGAGAGGGGAGAAAATAATAGATAAATTTGAAGTCGTCAAAAACTCAAATTGTGTAACATCCTTGTCTGAAAATATGAACCCACACTCATGATCCAGTTTTACCCCTGAGTGGTCCCCACTAACGTCACTCAGGGGTGTGGAAAACCCATCCCACAGCCTTGTCCGTTACCACAGCTGGGTCCATTGTCGCGATCACAACCCACTGCCATGTCCGCGGCGTCCTACTGCACCCTCCCAACGAGGTGCTGCTGATGCGGCTAATGCCGTGGCCTCTTGTCCACCACCAGCAACCTCAAGGCACTGAGCCCTGAAGTGTCCGGGCTACATGTATTTGTGGCACAATCCCTCGCAAAAGGCTGTGTTACAACACTCACGCGCCACCTGCAGCTCGTCATTGTCACGGCCACGCTTGTGGTTGGGGGGCTTGTTCCCACCAGTCTTCTTGGCTTGGGGATTTGCCGGCTGCTTGCCCTTGACCCCGCCCCACTGTCCGGCTGTCCCTCTAGCCCTTGTAGCATCCATGCGTGCATTGCGGCCTTGCTGTGCACGCACATTTGGCCATGCATTGGAGTAGTGCTTCGGGTTTGCCAAATACTCTTCATTCATGTGGTCTCACAATGCCCTCCAACTTGTCCAAGATCGAACCGTTGCGGTCGTGGTGGTTTTTTCCTTTAGCTTCTTGCTGGTTTTCCATCGCACAAGTACTCCAACAGCAACGCCTTGTCGAGATCGTTGCATCCGCGGCTTGCCTCATAAGCAGCTAGGCGTTGCAACTTGCAATCGCGGTCGAGGCCCGTGATACTCTGCTCGATGTGGGCCAACAGGTTGACGAACGCAAACTTGAGCTCTGATGTTGTCAGAGCATTGGCGATAGACTCCAGGGTCTCGCGTTGTCTGTGCACTTTTACCCACTACAAGAGGTTACGTTTCGTGTACACGCCTCCAAGGAGTCCCACCTTTCGGAGGAGGCTGTCATCAGCAAAAAATCTTGAGTGAGTGCTGCCCTGCCCCATTGCGGCCACATCATAGGAAGGGGGGTCCCACTCCTCCGAGTGATGCCGTACGTCCACCGCCGGTGGTGATCTTGAGTCGGCCCGCCGCCTCAGCAGCAAACTCCGCAAGCCTGCGGTGGTCATCACAAATTGCCTTTGTGGCGACGTCGTCCAGCTCATTCTCGTGGGAACTTCTCATGTGGCTGATTTCCGCACCTTTGCTGCTCACAGCAGCCTCGCTGCTCTCGGTAGCTTTGGGCGATGCGGAGAGCGCCTTGTCTTTCTCGAGAAATCGACTCGAGTTCGCTGCACGGCGATGACAATGATTGCGATTCTCATCACCTTCGCCATCGTCGGCATCGTGCTCTTTGTCGGGGTCCACACCCAGGTGGTTCTCCTAGAGCGCGCCGTGCGCCGCTTGGGGGTCATCCACGTGCCCGTTGACGTGCTCGTCAAGCGCTTTTTTGGCTTACGCATGCTTCTCAGTGTCGCCGAGGTTGGCACCGGTTGCCTTTGGCGATACGGTTGCCTTTGGTTTGGCTACCGTGTTTGCGGCGGCGGCTCCCAAGATTTGGAGTCCGTCAAGGTGGTGAGGCCGTCACCACCTTGCCCTTGTTGGTCTTAGACGGTCTGGCACTTGCCATCTTGTCACCCGTGTAACTAGCATGTGAAAGTCGTTTCGGGGATCACCGCACAATTTTGACGAGGGATTGCCTCCCACAATCTGGTTGCACTCACGATTGGACAGGCAATTATCAATTTGAAAACTAGCCTTCCTAAGTCGGCACTTCGGCACAAGGGTGTGGATTTTGAAAACTAGCCTTCCTAAGTCGTGACTCACGGCAAATGGTAGTGACTAGAATATAGGAAAACAGAAGATAACAAGACAAGGAAATGACAAGGGATGTGAGTGTTGCCCACAAAACAAGAGCAATGAGTGTAAGGAGCAATTCTAGAAACTCCTAGCAACTCTTTCACTCTTTCTTCTACCTCCTTGTCTTCCTCTTGTCTTCTTGTCTTCCTTGGCCTTCTCTTCATGCTCTTTGACGCATCTCGCGTTCTTGGGTGGCGTTTCCCTTCAGCCGGCAGCGTTGGAGTGCGGTCAAATCCTTCAAGGTGACACCCTTCTTCTTTTTAGGGTGCTCTCAGTTTATGAGAGTTCCTAATCTTGGGAAAGGAAGCTGCTCCAATTTCTTGGATGCGGGAGGGAGGAAGAAGTCTTGTACATGGGAAGGATTTGGTGGTTTTTGGGGGTGGAGACTCCCCACCCCATCCCACAAAAATCCTCCTAGCCCTCTGAAAGTGAGGAGAGGCTGGAAGGAAAAGGTTCCCCCAAATAGAGCCTCTTTCCAGCTCTCCAACACACTTTACGGCATTTCAATCTGTGAAGTATAGATGCCGTAGTCCCTTCTGGCATTTCTGTTGCTGCTTGTAGCTGCTGGCGGTTTTTTATATACGACGTAGCCACCATTTTTGTCGAACACTTAATCGTGGGGGTTGTCTGGCTCTGAGAACCACTGTTACGGGTCAAGTCTCCAGCTCCTGCTCTAAAGTCGTCCTCGGAGTTTGCAAAATGGCGTTCTCAGTCTGCGTCAGGGGTTTACCCCCTTTGCAGGATTGAGGGGCAATTGTCATCAATGACCCAGAGCAGCAAGACTCGAATACTTTGAGTCTCTGGAGGACCATTTATGTTTTTAGCCTTAACCCTGGTTTTGGGACCCCAACCGAGGGTTTTTACCTTGAACTCGTGCGTTTGCACAAGTTATTCCATTATTGTCGAAGTTTGTCGCAAACAAAGTTTTATTCACATTTTTTACGTTCTGGCATAAAATCGTCGCGTGCGAGGCATGCTGGTGATTTCGTGCCAGGACTCTTGCATCTCTCTTGCCTCTCGTCCCTCGTCCCCCTCCCTCGTCCTCACTCGCTCGCTTGCAAGGAGGGTGGGCGGGGGCGAGGGCACGAGGCCACGAGGCCTCGCCCTCGAGGCCCTTGCGGCCCCTTAGCCGCTGATCGGGCTGAGGCCGCGATCGGTGGCTGGCGGCTGGCCGACTAGTGGCCGGCCAGTGACTTGGCTGGCCACCGGCCGTCCAGCCAGCCAGCAGCGAGCTGGCCGCCGGCCAGTCCTCGCTGATGCGAGGGGTGGTGCGCAACCACCCCTTGCTTGAGCGAGGAGGGAGGGCCAAACCGGCCCTCCCGCTACAATAGCACAAGAAAGAAACATAAAGCAGGTGCATTCAATGTGAAACAATGCATGGTCTCTAAAGTGTAGATAACTTGCATGTGTATTGACACAGTTTGGCCATCATACACAATGATTAGAAGATATGGTACATGTCACTAACCACAACCAAATATTCACGTCATGTATAGTAAGGAATGTCAATGAATGAAGGCACGGTGGCTATTGTGCGCAATTAGCTGCCAAATTTGGAACTTTCCATTGTCCATAACCACAATTTCACATCATGTTGAGTGAAATCATAGTACAAATCAGGAATTATTAGCAGGTGTGATAGGAGGGTAGGAATAGCATGCATGGCATATAAATTGCACACAATGTGAACCACTTGTGGCATGGTGTGGCCATTGTGCACTATATGTGGCCAGATCTGGCACTTGCCACTAACCGTAACCACAAATTCACATCACATGCAATTCAGCCATGGTTGGCAGATGACATCAGAGTGCAGGAAAACAATTGCCTAGAAAATGGCAGTTACCAGTGGAATGGTGTGGCTGTTATGCGCAATTTCTGGCCAAAGGTAGCCCTTGCCACAGACCAGAAGCACAGATTCACATGATGAGTAGCAAAGTTCATGGCACAAATTAGCAATGGTTAGCAGGTGTTGTGAGAGCCCTAGAATACTACGCACGGCCTAGCTAGTGAAAAAAAAACTCAATTTCTAGTGGCATGGTGTGGCTATTTTGCACAATGATAAGGAAAAGTCGGCATTCCTTACTGACCATTGGTCAGTAAGGAGTGCCGACTTAGGGTAATACCGAGTCCAGAATCCCGAGTCTGGCCTTGGACTTGGACTTGCGAGTCCGAGTCCAGTCCTGGACTCGGAATCGCAAGTCCGAGTCCAGGACTCGCGAGTCCTGGACTCGCGAGTCCAATGGGACTTGGACTCCCAAATCCTGGACTAAAACACAGTAATGTTGGACCTCAGGCCTCATTTTTTCACCGAGTCATGCTTTGTATTGCACTATTTCCTCCATTCATGTCATCCTCTATGTCATATTGCTTCATAAATCAATGCCACATATTGCGTTTGTGGGCAAAACTGAGACGTCATGGACTCGCGACCAGACTTGCGAGTCCGAGTCCAGGCTTAGTGACAGACTTGGACTCGCAAGTCCGAGTCTGGACTTGGAATCCCGAGTCTGTCTCCCGAGTCTCCTGGACTTGGTATCACCCTTATTGACCATGATAAGGCACACATCATGTGCATTGAAGTTTTTCAAATCATGGCATGAGTAGGCAATGCTTAGCAGGATGAATCAGAATGTAGGAATATCATGAATTGCATAGAAAAACTTCAGCTTTCAATTCCGAGTGGCATAGTGTGGCCTTTGTGAGCAATGATTGTCCAAGCATGGCATATACCATTGACCATAACAACAAACTTGCATTGTTTTTATTGACTTTTGGGAATTCATTGAACAAGTCTGCAATAGTGAGCAGGTGCAATCAAGATTTCACGAAGAGTATGCATGGCCTAGGAAGTTTAGAAATTTTCAATGAATAGCTGCCCGTTTTGCCTTTTGTGCACACTGACTGGCCAATTTTTGCACTTTCCACTGACCATTACCACAAATTCAAACCATTTGGAATAAATTTTGGAAAGCAATAGCACGATTCAGCATTGATCATCAGATACAAACAGAGGACAGTAATCGTTTTTGTGGTGTAGCAAGTGTAAGAAATGCCAATAACTTGTGTCACTGTGCACTTAGAAAATTTAGGATCCTTCATAAAAACAAGTTTAATAGTTTTCTTATCTCCCCTGAATATTTTTTTTTGCAAGTCAGGCTCATATCCCCACTGCTACCTCGTGGAACATCTGAAGCTTTTTGGTAAGTGGCCCAATGAAGTCTCTAACAAGTGATGGTGGTTCATGCCGGCATCGTTGGATGGGATAGATGCAGAGCAATAACACTGAAGCTCAAGCGTCTCTAATTCCTGAATTTTATAAGGTCTAAGGAGGATGTCCCTCCAAAAGCCGAACAAAAAATTTCAGATTGTTCTCCTCTAGGTCTACAGTCCATACAGCTGTGTCTTTACTCTGCTCCATCACTCTTGTTTTCCCTTGCTCTTTGCTCGCTCTTGCTCACCGATATCTCAACAAAAGAAATAATTTCTGACCACATCAATGCATCTCTCTCTCTCTCTCTCTCTCTCTCTCTCTCCCCCCACCTCTTCCTCTGTCCCTCGCTCTCTCTCTCTCTCTCTCTCTC
>SZWC01006113.1:2748-33798 GCA_023375785.1 Penium margaritaceum | reverse complement strand
GGGGGGAAGTGTAACATCTCTGACGTACTCGAGTCCCTAAACTCCACACGTGAGCATTTTTGTCCTTACATTTGTGACCCACTCCACGTCAACCTCAGGATTTTTACACTGTTTGGCCGAGGGCATTTAGGCCACCTGCCCAGACCTCTGGTGTTGCATTCCCAAAGGTTCCAAAACCTTTTACCAGTTTCTAGAATGATTGAAAGAATTGTCAAACACCGTGTCGATGTTTCAATAAAGTTCAATTGACTTCTCAACAGCACTAGACTTTCATAAAGCTGTGCCTCGATAGTCTTGGAGCCCCCGGACTTCTTGGTGGAGTTTCTTTAAGTGACATCTCACAGAGTGACCTCGCACAACTTGCTTGGCTCAAGAGCCAAAGACCCAAAATATGCCTCATGGTCATTCTCGTCATTGTATATATGCACTCAACTTGTTCGACCCTTGTGATCGAAGTACACTCACTGCTTATGCGAGTTATCTATTTTTCCCAATTCATTGAATCATCTACTACTCCACACCTCATCCGTGTGAACCACCCACGTTCTGCCTGGCATAACACGTACTTCTCTCCTAAATGATTACATCCAGAGGCCCATTGTTGACGATGTTCAATGCAATAAATTGAAGATGTGAAGGAAAATGTTGGATACACCAGCAATTTTCCAAAAAGTGTTGGTGATGAAGAACCATGCAATGGTCATTCATGGATGAGTTCTTTGTTTCAATACCAACACAAAGATTGAGAAATTGATAACAAGCGACAAGCCTCAGAATGATGGAATTTTTTTTCTCAATTGTCCTACAAACTTGTTTTAAAAGTTTCCTCTTATTTCTTCACAGCATTGACTTTCTTGTCTTACCCCATGCATGTAGTATATCGTGCACTGTACATAAATTTCCATAAGAATATTTTTGAAGTAAGAACAATCAATATTAGTTCCTAGATGTAAAAAAAGTGCAAATTGACCATATATTCTTGGTTCAGGTTCTCTCCTTATGCAAAGTGATGGGTTGTCCTCTATGTCAGACCCTGGCACCAACCTGAAGTTCTAAAAATATGGAGGCTCCTAGCTGACCTTGGTTCCTTAAGGAATGCTCCTATCTTACAGGTTTTGATGTTAGACTTGATGCCACGTGAAGTCAAGTCGTCACCCTTGCCACTCATTGAAGAAAATTTATTCAGATTGCCTATGTTGTGTCAGCCATCTCCTCGTTTTTTAGGAGAAAACTGTGCTCTTCCGACAGAAACATTGGCACGCTCCAGAAAGATGTAGTGCAAATGTGCAAGGTTTTTATTCAATTCTACAATGACCAATGAAAACGAGCGACCATCAGTTTGAACCCCGCTTCTCCAGACTCGGTCGTATTTCTTCTTGTAAAGGTCTCATTTAGGACAAGGTTGTGTGGAGCATGGAATTCCTGGAAGGTGGTCTTTGCAGGGCTTGTTATTCATGGTTGTTTATGTTTTACATGTCGATCAAAGCTGCCGTCACGTACGGCGTGAACGGTCGAGCATAGGTTTCAGGTGCAAGTATCATACGTGGTATGTCCCTGACGTACATAAGTCCTTAAACTCCGCAAGTGGGAATTTCTGTCCTTGAACTATGGCCCATTTTTTCACCGATTCGCCGAGGGAATTTTGGCCATAGGCCCTGACCTCCGGTGTTCCGTTCCCCAGGATTCTAACTTTGACCACCCTTTACAGAGGTCCACAAAACTGTCGCAAATCATATGAATGTTTTGATATTATTCGGTCAACTTCTTGATGGCGCATGACTTTTATAAAGCCGGCCTCAATATTCTCAAAGCCCCCAAACTTCTCGGCGGAGCTTCTTCAAGTGACCACTCACGGCGTGACCTCGCAAGCTCTGCTCAATTCGAGCGCAAAGGACCCAACATATGCCTCATTAGGATTCTATTCATTGTACATATATGCTTAGCTTATCCAAAATTTGTCATCTACCCTACTGATCATTAAATTCAATTTTTTACCTGAAGCTAACTTAGGTTTCTTTAAATTTGACAAGGGTTTAATTTAGGTGGTAGTAGCTTCAATTTTGACGAATAAGGGCATGTGGTACTTTAATTTCAACGAGCGGCGCTGGTCAATTCCTCGTTGTCCCTTGAATTCGATGATTTGTCCTCATCGTCCAAGCGCGGAGGGTTCCACGTGGAGGGTGCGTTGACCGCAACAGGCCAAATCTTTCAGGTTTGGCTGGACAGATTGCTCAAATAGGCATGTGATCTGCCATGCCACCTGTCGCCACCAGTTCGTATCATCCACTTGGACCGAATGGACGGATAAAGCAGTGCGCTTGGCATGCTTCGACGATGCAAATCGCCGGATCATGCTTCATGCACGTAAGGCTGAACAGTCTTCAATTAAAAAGTCGGTGACTGGGGACAAGAAAAGTGGTGAATCCGTAGTTTGCATAACAAGAAATCAGGCAACTTTGTGATGAGCTTTCACTAGTTTCACCTTAAATTCGATGTTTTCATTCTCAGATTAATTTGGTGGCACCTTCAATTTCGGCGAAAAATGAAATTCGACAAAAAAATCCAAAAAAAAATATTGATATCGAATATCAAGATCAGTAGGGTATGTACACTTACTGCTTAATGCAATTAATCCATTTCGTTCAATTCCTCCAATCGTCTATTGCTCCTCACCTAGTAGTTAATTTTTCAAGGAAACCAGCAAACTAACTACTTTATGATACCCTTGCACAAGTCTTTAGCGCANCTCAACCATTCAGGAGTTTGCAGACTTTGTGACAACAGCGACTAACAGAGCGACCGCATCCAGCTACGAGCAGCAGTAATCGGCAAAGAGGAGTGATGGAGCATGTAAACAATGACTCTCTTGAAATGAAACAGGTAGCATCAGTAACCGATGAACCCGACGGCCAGCACGGTGACGGACCCCTCTAACTCGGCAAACCATCCCTCCCCGCCGTTGCCCACCAAGATGAATCCTAGCAAGATGGGAGGCTCTGGCTGACAAGCTCACATGAACAAAGACTTGTACCAAAAATTGTCGGGTTTCGAGAGTCTCAATGCCCATCTGCTCCAAAAACTCAACGTGACAATGGAGGAGTTCTAGGATTCCCATCTCTGTGAAGCAATGCTCATAGAGATGATTATTTAACAATTGAGTGAACCCCACATTCGCCCAGCACTCCTTGAGTTGTTCGATCCTGCAAAGTCAAAAGGACCGAGGGACAGGATGTAGCTAATGAGTTTGGAGGTGTACTTCACCGCTGCTCGGGTCAACAATGACAAAAAGAGGATTGACCTCATAGCCTCACTTTGTGTGGCACAGCCTTAAGTTGGTAATCCAAACTAAAGACCATCCAATGGCAGCACAAGACTGGCAGAGCTGGATCAATGACTCGTGCAACCACTCTCATTGGCTGCAGGAGTTCTACCTCTTGAGCAGATAGATCAAACATGGCACGAATTCTTCACGTTAGCAGAGAATTGGAATGAATTCGCACATGCTACACTTGTCTGCTTTGAAGAAATGAACAAGAGGCCTGACGCAAAGTACAGGCTTTAGTGCCTGCATCAGCAGTCTAACATGGCAGAGTACACGTGGGAATTTTGTGCGATCATCACCGGGAGTGACCTTGCCCCCGACAAGCTCTGTTTCTTATACAACAACAGCCTCAAGCAAGATATTTGTTGAAAATCTCCCATTTTTAGCATCAAAGACGACCTTCTCCAAATGATCTCAGCAGCCGAATGCATTGACAGGGCCGACTACAACACTCGAGTCTCAAGGCTGGGGACCCCAAGGATTTCACCCCTATCATAGCTGAGGGAAGTTGCAGTAAGCAGAAACCTCGTTCCTGATGGAGATTGATGCCGTCGATCAATGCAATCAATGGCTCTGGTGAACTTGTGGGATTTTGCATCACATCTTATGCAATTGTTAGAGACGGCATGAACAGATCCAAAAGAAGGGAGAAGCCATAAAGAAAACATGAGGATTTAGGAAACGGCACAAGATAGGAGTACATGGCAAGGCTCCAGTCCGGTCAAAAAAATTGCACCGACAGATCGTCCATCTGAGTGGCTCACATCATCGCAGGGAATGATTCCTAAGATTGCAAAGATCGATGAGGGATACGAGGGTGAAAACCGGCGATAACACTATGAGTGCAAACAAGGCCATGTAAAAGTTGTAGAACCATACTGACATTACTAGATGGGGTAGCTTCTTATCTTTTTGTAAGCAACAATATGATTCAGAATCTGGGTTCAGAAATCAAATCAGGGGTATTTGAAATAAAAAAATGCCGATAGAAAACTGCAGATCCATCTACTTTGTTAAACAAATCACCTAGAAATTGGATATCTGTACGACATAACAGTTGATCTACACTGAGACCTTTTCCAATGAGCGATCACAAAATAATCCCTAAGTGAGATTTCTTGTACTAGTATAATCCGCAGCTGGACAGGACTAGCAGATCGGTTTGTGTAAACACTAATGGGAAGCAAAGACACCTGCTTCTGGTCAATTGACCCACAATGCAGTGGCGGTTAAGGAAAGGAGCAAAGGTGGAAGCAGCAGAGAAGTTATAGTTTTCACAAAATCCAACCAATATCTATGGGCGTGGCAAATAGAAATGTACGATATGGACCTCAAGTGTGTCTAGTCTACATGGAATTAGGGGGAGTGGAAGAAATCACAGTACCCAAGGCAGCCATATGAAACTCAACACCTTAGTAGTTTGTAGACATTCCGGATGGATTGGTGTTACTCTTCGAGGAGGTCAAAGGGGTTTTTCCCAAAGAACTGACTCGAGAGTTACCTTCGCAATGAAACAATGACCACCACATGCACTTGAAGCTGGGAAGCAGACTGATAATGAAAGGAACCTTTTGGATGAACGACCACAGGCTCACCAAACTCAAGAGGCAAATGGACGAGATACTTGGTCAGGGGTTTATTGGACCCTCCATGTCACCCTATGCAGCATCTATACTATTCTTGAAAATAAAAACTGGAAAGATGTAGAGGTGTATGTAATACCAAGCATTGCATGGCATCACCATCAAGCACGGTTACCCGCTTCCGTGAGCGGATCAAATTTTTGACCTAACACCCCCGTAGTATTCATGGTGGTGATGAAAAACATTTTTGGCTTGTACCTCTTTGATTTCAACATCATGTATCTTGATGACATCCTACTATACATTTGCAGTCTACAGGAGCACATTGAACATCTCCAAAAAGTTCTCAATATTTTTCAAAGAGGAAACATCTATAGAAAACTCTTTAAATGCGACTTCAGTCGCCATTTTATCAAGTTTCTGGGCTACAACATCGGCGGCAGACGAATCATCATGGACCCCACAAAAGTGAAGGTAGTCGCCAAGTGGCTGACATTGAACAATTCTTGGGACGTTCAACTATTTTTAGGCTTTTGTAACCACTTTTGTCAATTAGCACATATGTACAATGACAAGAATCCTAACAAGGCATACGTTGGGTCCTGGGTGCTTGAGTTGAGTGACGCGTGCGAGGTCGGACCATAAACAGTAGCTTTGAGAAGCTCTACTGAGAAGTAGGGGGGCTTTGAGATATCAAGGCACAGTTTCATATAAGTCTAGATCCGTTGAGAAGTTGATAAAAAAATATCAAAACAATGATAAACATCTCTTTCAAAGCACACCCATCTTGTTGTATGGTCTGTGGAATGTAATCAGATGAAAGGAACTTCAATATGAAGGCAAAATGTGTACATCCCTATAAACACAATACAATAACTCCATGACACTTTCAATGTTTTTGTAAATATGTACATATGTTTTTTGTGGCCGGCCTTCAGGTTTGACATGCGTACATGCGTGACGTGTGCATGGAAAAAATGACGCCTGAAAACGATAAACAATGTAAAAGTAATACCGATTCACCCTTCCCTTGTGAAAAATAAACAATATACTATTACACTGTCACCACCAAACGTATGAGGGGAGGAGAAAGCTTATTGTTCCGAGGAAGGGGTGAATGGGGCTTATTATTCCGAAGCAATGACGAATAAGGCTTATTGTTCTAATGTAGGGGCGAATGCGGCTTATTGCTCCGTGATAGGGGGAGATGGGGCTTATTGTTCCTCTTACGTCCCTAATATACACGAGTCCCAAAACTCCACAGGTGGTCATTCATGTCATTACATTCATAGCCCACCACACGTCAACTTCAGGATTTTTCCGCCGTTTGGCCAAGGGCATTTTGTTAAAACTTTCCCGAACTCCGGTAGCCGTTCCAAGAATTTCTGACAACTTCGAGAACCTTCGGGAATGGTTGTGAGGAGTATCACAAATTTCATAGATGTTTTGATGTTGTTCGGTCAAAATCTTGATGGTGCTAGACTTTTACGAAGATAAGCGCCTCAATATTGTTGAAGCCCCCCGACTTCACGGCGGGGCTTATCAAACCAGCCACTCATGGCACAACCTCGGACACGTCGCTCGGCTCAAGCACGAAGGACCCGCCATATGCCTTATTCTCATTCTCTGCAGTGTTTGAGCTTGATTCACTCGACACATGTCATCAAATTACACCTACGTTCCGCTTGGCAAAACACTTGGTATCAGAGCGTAGCGGCACTAATAGAACAACCAATGCATTAACTACTTGGCAACAACCTCGCACACGTCCTCCACGTATCTCAACCATTTAGAAGATCACAGACTTTATGACGACAACAATGAATGGAGCGAGCGTACCCAGAGACAGGTAGTAGTCCTCGGCAAATGTTTCGGAAATGGTGGATCAGCAGCATGCAGATGACGCCATCTAGGTGACATTGGCAAGTTTCACAGAAAAGGTGCAGCACTAATGAATTCTATGGCCAATCTGGTAACGTACTCCTCAAGGTTGGCAACCCCTTTGCCCCCACTGTAGCCTGCTGGAACAACACCTGGCGCAATGGGAGGTACCGGCGGACAAGCGCGAATCAACAAATATCTGTACAAGAAACTGTCAAGACTCGAGAGACTTAACACCCATCTCCTCCAACAGCTCAATGCGGCAATGGAGGAGCTTAAATTTTCTCGTGTGAAAAGCAGTGCTGAATGACAGAAATTTACAACTCTCGAACAAACCCCAGATGTGACTGGCACTTCCGAGCCGTTCAATCTTGCAACATCCAAGGAACCAACGGTCATGATGAAGCTGAAGAGTTTGGAGGTATACTTCAATGATGGTTGGATAAACAACGACAAAAGTAAAATTGACGTCGCGGCATTGCTTTTGTGTAGCATGGGCTTAAGTTGGTGGTCCAATCTAAAGGCAATCTAACGGTAGTAGGAGATCGGCGGAGCCGGATCAATGGCTCACGCGGCCGCTCTCACATTGTTGACCGCACACATACTACCTCTTGAGCAGATAGATCCGACGTGGCACAAATCACTCACGCCACCAGAAATGTGGAGCGACTTTGTGCAAGCTACACTCGCTTTCTTTGGGAATCTGAACAAGAAGTCATATGCACGGTACAGACTCCAATGTCTGCGTCAGCATTCTATTGTGGAAGAGTACACTCAACGTGTCTGCAAGATCATCACCGGCAGCGACCTCGCCCCCGACAAACTCTGTCTCTACTACAAAAATGGCCACAAGCAAGATATTTGGCGAGAAATCTCCACTTCGACATCCAGGATGACCTACCACGCATGATCCCAGCAGCCAACCAGGTCAACAGCACTGACTACAACGCTCAGATGTAGGAATCCAACGGCTGGTAAGACCAAGGCCACCATTCTCATTGTGGACGAAAATCCTTGTCGGTGGAAACCACTCATACTATGGAGATTGACGTTGTCAATCAGCGCAATCAATGACTCTGTTGGACTTGTGGAAGGCCGGGCCATATCTCGCATGACTGCCAAAAGCGGCAGTAACAAGCTAAAGGGGGGGAGGGAGATCACAAAAAAAGAGAGAAGTCAAAAAAGACAAAGGGACAGCGTGGCTCCTGTCCAGTCGTAAAATTCTATGCTAACTGTTTGCCCATATGACCAGCTCTCATCCTTGTAGATAAGGGTTCCTGAGATTGCAAAGTTGGATAAGGGGTACGAGGACAACCAACCAATACTCCTAGGAGTACAACCGAGGGGGTGTAAAACATTAAAGAATGGTACCAACAGTACAAGATGGAGGAGCCTCTCACAGTTTCTTTAGTAACAACATGGTTCAAAAGGTGGGTTCGCAAACTCCGATAGGGGTATTTGAAGGAAAATAGTCAACGGACGACTACAGATCCGTGGACTTTACAAACTACTTTGGCTGCAAATTGGATATCTGCACGATGTAACGTTCTTGAGGACTTGCTAAATGAGCAACAAAAAAATCATCCTTGGGTGAGATTTCCTCTAAAGACACAATCCATTGGTTAACTGGAGTAGCAGATAGGTCTACGTCAGCATTAATAGCAGAAAGCGACACTTGCCTCTAATCAAGCGACCCACGGTGCATCGGCGATTACGGGAAGTACCAGAGGTGGAAGTAGTAGAGGAAGTTGCATCAGCCACAGAACGCCAGCCGATATCCTTGGACGTTGAAAAGAAACTTCTGAAGTGGGGAGCCCAAGCGTGGCTAGTCCGCGTGGAAGTAAGGGAAGCAGAAGAAATTGCAGCTGCCAAGGCGTTACCAATGGCCTCAACACCTGAGAAGTTCACAGTAGCGCCAAGGGAGTCTGCAAAGCTCATTGAGGAGTACCAAGGGGTTTTCCCCAACAAACTACCCAGAGAGCTACCACCGCAACAAAAAATCAACAATCAGGTACACCTGAAACCGGGCAGTAGACCAATGAAAGGGACCTATCGGATGAGCAACCATGAGTTGAATGAACTCAAGAAGCAGATGGACGAGATGCTCAGGCAGGTATTCATCAGACCCTTCATGTCACCCTACACAACACCAGTACGTTTGTTAAAAAAGAAAACTGGAGACATGCAGATCTGCATGGACTACTTAGCATTGAACGACATTATCATGAAAAACCGCTACCCCTCCTGTAAGCAGATGACATTTTTTAACAACTTTGTGGGGCCCATATTCTTCATTGACCCACACAAAGGCTACCATCACATCCGTGTATCTGATAAGGACGTCAAAAAAATGACATTCAAGTCCAGAAACAGGCACTTCGAGTTCACAGTCATGCTGTTTGGACTCACAAATGCCCTTGCAGTATTTATGATGGCGATGAACAACATTTTAAAACAATGTTGGATGAATTTTTTGTCGTGTATCTTGACAACATCCTCCTGTACAGTAGTACCCCAAAGGAGCGCAATGGACATCTTTAAAAAGTTCTTGCAATTTTATAAAAATAGTTTTTTCGTAAAACTCTCAAAATGCGACTTCGGTCACAGTTTGATTAAGTGTTTTGGCCACATCATCGGCGGTGGATGGATCACCATGGACCCAAAAAAAGTGGAGGCGGTCGCTGATTGGTCAACGTCCACAATTGTTCAGGAGATCTAGGTGTTTTTGGGCTTCTGCAACTACTACCTTCAATTTGTAGAAGATTACGCACGAGTATCAACCCCTCTCTCCGATCTTACCGGGGAAACCACCCAGTTGAATTTGAAAGAAGTTGACAAGAAGTGTTCAACTCTTGGAGAAACGCTCTGACCTCAGCGCCAACCTTACAATTGGCGGACACAATGGTGGATTACATTATGGCAACCGATGTGTCCAATCGAGACATCACAACCGCTCATCCAAGACAACATCGGTGGAGAACAGCAGGTCGTGTACATGTCGCAAAACGTACGTGGGCAAGAATTTAATGATGCGATGCAAAAAAAAGGAAATGCTTGCAGTTCTGCGTGCATTCAAGAAATGGAAGTGCTACTTGGAATGCTAGCCATGTATCGTTCGCACAGACCATTACACCCTTAGATATCTCGAGACTAAGCCAAATCTAAGTCGTCCACAAACTCGATGGATGGAGTCCCTCGAGTCCAACTTCGACTACAATATCGAGTACCGACCTGGAAAAAGCTCATCCGGCGGATGCTCTAAGTCAGCATTCAGGTTTAATGGATGAGATCAGTACGTTACTCCTCAAAGAACACCCGTACCTTGCGAGAATATTCACAAAAACTTACGAGGAGTTCAGCGGGTTTTAAAAAAACAAGTTACAGGTCGACAACCCCTACAAATAACAACCATTCATTCGCCAGGTCGTTGGTCCTGGAAATGAGGAACTATGAAGGATGCTCTTAGAAGAATGCCACGACAAAAATCCAGGTGGACACTTTGGCGATGACAACCTGTCAGATGCAATATTTAGAGACAACCTCACTATGCTAGTAGTACTTCGCTAGCTTCTTGAGCGTCTTGTCCTCACTGTACTACTACCACAGTGAGGTTGTCTTTAAACCAAATCAAAATGTTTCATGGCGTACCACGTACCATCATCATTGACAGAGACGGCCGCTTCACTAGCCATTTTTGGCACAAACTAATGACGCGTTATGGCAGTCAGATCCAGCTATCAATGGTGTTCCATCCTCAGACCGATGGGAAAACAGAGAAAACCAATTAGACACTAAAAAAACTCCACACTTTATGCAAGCCTCCTGACACTGATTGGACAGCAAAATTGCCGGCCGCCAAAATTGCTTACAACCCCGCCACTTCTACTGCCACTGGTAGAATACCATTCAAAGTGGCGTACCGCAAACTTCTCTCCATTTTGGGTGGAAAACAAAGTAATATCCCCGTGATCAACATCCACCACAAGGACTTTGCAAGCATATGGGAGGAAACATGGCAGACTCTCGCAAAGACTCAAGAAGTTATGAAGCAAGTTGCCGACAAACATTGCAGCGATGACGTGTTCAGCACCGCTGACTGAATCCTCCTCAGCTCTGCAAAAATTAAACTCCGAGGGCAAGACTTCGCAAAGCTCAAACACCGGTGGTTGGGACTTTTTGATATGGAGCGAATGCAAACCCCAGTCGTTGCTCACCTTCGCCTGCCTGATAGCATGGCGATGCACCATGCAAACTTCCCCAGCAAACTCAAGCACAACCAAAACCCTAATACAAACTTCCTCGGCAGAGACGTCGCACCTCCACCTCGTGTACAAGTGGATGGGGATACAGAGTACATAATTGAACATATCTTCGGACATCGACGCCGTGAAAAAAACAACCGAGTATCAGGTAGAGTGGCATGGCTACGACGCCACGCACAACACCTGGGAGCCCCATGACATCCTCCAAGAAGTCGATTACCTTATCGAAGGCTACTTTTGCCGTCATCAGCCTACCTCTGATAGCGCCCCGGGGAGTAGCGGCTAAAAGAAGTGTTACATCCCTGACGTACAGGAGTCCCTAAACTCCGTGAGTGGGCATTTCTATCATTACAATCTTGGCCCACCGCGTGTCAACTTCGAGATATTTCTACCGTTTGGCCGAGGGCATTTTGACCAACTGTCCCGACCTCAAGTGTTCTGTTTTAAAATTTTCTCACAACTTGGACAACCTTGCGGAATGATTGACAGAAGTGTTATGAACTAGATCGATGTTTTGATACTGCTTCGTTAACCAAAAAGTGCCTAAATATTCTCGAAGCCCCCCCGACATTGTGACGGAGCTTCTTGAACCAACCACTCACGGCACGACCTCACACGTGTCGCTCAGCTCGAGCGCCAGGGACCCGAAACATCCCTCATTTTCATTCTTTGCATTGTATGTATGATCTGGAATCGCTCGACACTTTTCATTAAACTACACTTAGTGCTTAGTACAAATTATCCACTTGTCCCAAATCCCCTCATTGTCTTTTATCCTGCACCTCGTCCTTATGAACCACGTACGTTCCACTTGGTGTAACACTTGTGAGGGGGGGGGTGGGGCTTTGTCTCCAGAACAAGGGGTATATAGTCATTCTGCCTTGCTAAAAAATGTTGAAGGGCCACAAGTTATAATGGACACAGTTTGGATTGAATGCCTCAAAGTCGCAGCATGTGCCAGCTAACGTCCAAGTCGCCCCCAGTCTAGCCAAACCATCTTCAGGATATCCCCATTTTCAAACTAGCCGCTATGAGGCCTCCATTTCTTCACTAATTGTCAGGTCACCCCTTGTTTATTGTATCGCTACATTTCCCCTATAGATATGAACGACCTGGCAATAACTTGTCAAAAGGTAAGGAACACATGTCACGTATGAGATGTATACGAGTCCCTACTCTTTCCAAGTCGGCATATTTGTCAATACACAAATAGCCCACCACGCGTCGGGACCCCGATTTTCCACCTTGACGGTCGAGGACGACTCGGCCAATCGCCCTCGCCCTCTCGCGAACCTTGTCGCACATCCTCTCGTGAACCTGGTCGAGGACAACTCCGACCACTTTCGAGAATCATCTACAAAAGTGTCATGACCTTTCGATCGACTTCCCAACGCATGGACACATCTCAATTTATAAAGATACAGCTTGCATCTCCATTTTTGATCCTCAAATCCCCCCGAATTCTTGATGGCCCTTCTTGAATCCGACCACTCACGATGCAACTCCACATGTGTCGCTTGACAATCGACCTAATGACCTCAACTATATCTCATTCGTAACTCAACACGTGTATTTACATGTTTGATCATTTTGACACTTGTTATCAAAGTACACTTACCGCTAATGATAAACTGCTCAAGAGTCCCAAATTCTTAATTGTGTCCTGCATCGCAACTGCTACCAGTTCACCACCTACACTCCCTTTGGCATAACACTTGGTATCAAGGTGCAGCGGTGCTAGAGAAGCATCCAACTACATTACCCATATAGAGGACTACTTCGCACAAGTCGTCAGCGCATCTTGCACGGCAAGACTTCGCAGACTTTGCGAGTACGACATAAAACGAGCGAGCGCATCCGACGAATAGCAGCAGGTTGTCGTCAATGGAGGAGAAAAATATGCCTATGCCTGTGAATCCTGTTGTTATTTGAATGCCCCTTGGCCACTAGTCTCCAGAATTGGTAAGTAGTGGACGGACCAGGCATGCACTGCTCATGTAGAGCAAGTCCCCTGGGTCCGGTCCAACAGACCAGGCATGCACTGTCCTTGTTCAAGGATAAGTCCCCTGGGTTTTCTGATGGTGGCTATTCAGATTGTCAATATGACCGTACCAATGGAAAGAGTAGGTGTCAAACCAATAGCTGTCCAAGTTTTGGGCTGATCCAAAGATCGGATTGCAAGATGCAAGATGTGCCTTGGATCAAGGGATGGCTTTCCTGATTGAGGGGATGACCTCCTTAATTTAAGGAGTGACATCGGCCGAGGTACGTGCGCTTTGGCTTAGCCGAGGCACGCACGCTTTGGCTGCCGAAGGCACTCCTCAGCTATTTATGCCTTGTACTCGCCATTGTCTCAACTACTCCTTCACTTGATGTCTCTTGTTTGAGTTGTGCGCTTGAGATTGAGCTTGATATGAACTGCCAAGGTGGTTGTGATCTTGCTTGTGTGAGAGTGCTGACTTAATCTGTTGAGCTCTCACACCAAGGAAGAAGAAGGCTTAGAGGACGGGAGCCCCTAAGACCTTGAACAAAAGCACCTAGGTAACTAGGTCTCACCACAGGCATAGTTAATGCCTTGGGGGTGATCGTGATCCTTGGGTGAACTTCCCTTGGACGGTTGGCAGTTGCCATTGTGTCGGCGTTGTTTTCTAGACTGGAGCCTCAGGCCACGTGACTCATGAATGACAAAAGGGTTATGGGCCCACGCCTAGTGTGATACTAGTTGCAAAAAGCATACAGGTTACTCAGTAGCTCAGCAAACGCGAGAAGTGCAGATGCTCCATCACACCTACAGGTGCTCCTCATCGGCCCTCCGTCCAAGTCCTCTCATCAGCCTGACATCGGCTCCATCAGCCTGACATCGGCATCAACGACAGGTGTAGCGGAGCGACCTCAACCAAAGCAGATCCGACTCAACCGCAGGTACCATGGCTCCACCTACTTCCAAGGAGAAAGGCAAGAGTGTCGTCAAGGAAGGCTCGTCGACCAGCACACCTTTGGCCACCACTGGAGCTGTGACATCCACAGTAGAGGCAGGGAGTGGCATTCATGCACCCATCCCTAAATTTGATGGGACAGGGTTCTCGCTCTGGAAGTGACAGTTTGACATCATAGTCGATGACCGTGATCTCCTCCCCTACTTCACAGGGGAGGCTGCCCAACCACTTTCATCCCAACTAGAGGAGCTGGCAGTGTGGAAGCGGGCCAACAAGAAATGCATGGCCATTCTGGTCTCAGCACTGCAGCAGCATCTGCTCTCTCATATCTCTGGCCTCACAAACACAGCTGAGGCATACAAGAAACTCTGCAAGATCTAGCAAAGTGACTCCCTCGCCAACGGTTTGTTCATTTTCCAAAAGTTGCTTAGGATGTAGCTGACTGAGGGTGAGGACGTCCTAAAATTCTTGCAGCAGTTTGAGACTCTCCTTCAGCAAGCCAGCAACATGGGATGGAGCTTTGAAGCCGACATGCAGGGGATGATTCTCCTCATGGCTCTTCCCCCAAGCTGGGGCCCCATGATCACCGTGATTGGTGGCTGGCCAGAGGACCACATGAAGTACTCCAAAATCTTGGAGTACATCCGCAATGAGGCTATGCGGCGTAGCCATAGGGAGGCCAACATCGCAACCTATGCTAAGGGCGCAGCAGGCAGCAGTGGCACTAGCAATTCAGGGCAGCAGCAGGGGGCAGGCGGCAAGGGGAAGGGCAAGCGACAGCCTGGCAACTGCCATAACTGTGGCAAGGCAAGACACTGGGCACGCGAGTGTTGTGCTCCTAAGAAGGAAGGGGTCAAGGGAGAGGGAGAGAAGAGTGACAAGGGAGACAAGGGTGGGAAGCAACCTGCCGCACCGTTGGCACATGGCATAAGTGGTGCTGGAAGTGCACTCCTTAAGCCAGGGGCAATTGCACTTGACTCTGGCACAAATCACCATTCCACCAACGACAAACGGGGGTTCATCTCCATGGGACCCTGCCACCTCAACTTCCGTTGTGCTAACGGGAGGGTGGAACCAGCTGAAGGGGTGGATGACAAGCTGGTCACCATCCAGGTGAATGGCCAAGAGGAGGAGCTCAAGCTCACCGAGGCAGTCTATCTGCCCAACTTCGCTGCCAACCTACTCTTCGTCGGCAAGATTGCTGACCAAGACATGACCGTCGTCTTCGACAAGAATGGGGCCGTCATCCTTCCCACGTCAGCAGTGAAGATACAGTCCGATGCAAAGAGTGTGGTGGCTGAGGTTCCATGCGTGGACGGCCTCTACATCCTCCAAACCAAGATGGAGGGTGTTGCCGAAGCTGGGGTAGCCATGACTGCCCGGGACAGTCAGGTGGTAGAGGCAGAAAGCAGCCGCCAGTCAACAGCAGCAGATTTAACAAAAGCAGTGGAAGCTGCGGCACCCATCCAACCTGAAGCAGTCGCTGAGGCTGCCACGGCATCGGAAGCGAACTGTGGCCAAGACCTTTGGCACAGGCGCTTGGCCCATGCCGTCCACTTCACGTTGGAGACAATGGGCAAGCACAAGCTAGTGCGGGGCTTGTCCTTGGGGAAGGGAGAGGATGCGGGGAAGGGGAAGAACGTATGTGAGGCATGCCTCATGGGCAAGGCTAAGAGGAAAGGGAACAAGGGGAACAAGAACGGAAATCTGGCGAGTGAACCTCTCGAGTTGGTCCACACCGATGTCTGCGGGCCAATGCGGACAGCCTCAGTCAGAGGCTGTAGGTATGTCCTCACCTTCACCGATGATAAAACTAGAAAAATCTGGACTTACTTCATGAAGCAGAGGAGTGAGGTAAAGGAGCATCTGCAGCACTTTGTCGCAATGGTTGAGCGGCAGACCAGCAAGAAGGTCAAGGCCCTTCGTTGTGATAACGGCAGGGAGTACAAGGCCTGTGAGGGCTGGCTAGCGAAGCAGGGGATACGGCAAGAGAGTATGGAACCTGAGTCGCCCGTGAGCAACGGTGTCGCTGAACGGCTCAACCAAACCATCCTCGGGATGGTGAGAACGATGTTGTATGAAGCAAAGATTCCAAGAAGGTTCTGGGCTGAGGCTACTAGGACAGCGGCTTACATCATCAACCTCACACTTGTATCAGCCCTTCAAGGAAAGGGGAAGAAGAAGTTGCTGCCGATGACCTCACAAGAGGCATGGTCGGGCAAGAAGCCAAATGTCTCACATCTGCAAGTGTTTGGCTGCAGGGCTTATGCTGAGAAGCTGACGAGGGAGGATGCCAATAAGCTAGATCCGTAGGCCAAGAAATGTCTGCTCTTGGGGTACGACAGTGCCCAACGCTCTTACAGGCTCTGGGACCTACAAGGCAACAAAGTGATTCGTAGTAAGGACATGGACTTCAACGAGGCTGTAGTAGGAGTAGAGCAGCAGCTCAAGGACGAGCTAGTGCCCAAACCAGGTGAATGGCTGGTTTTACTGGAGGCAGGTGATGAGGCACCACAAGGGTGGAGCATCAACAAGGCAACAGAGGCAAGAGGAGTGGCAGCTTCACGGAGAGCCGCAATAGAGGACTCTGACATTGATTCAGATTCCTCCTCCTATGATGATGAGGACTCTTCCACCGAGGGAGAGTCTATGGTGAGAGAACCGAAGCAGCAAGAGCAGCAGCTACATGCAGTAAGGCGCAACTCTCACCTATGTGTCCCGCCACGACAGTACAATTCTACAACCAGCGAGTGGACTGGTTTGAGTTACGCCTTTGTGGCTCAGGGAGAGTCATCCACAATGGCAGAAGCACTTGCTCTATCGGATGGGGCCAAGTGGAAGGCCGCCATCGAAAGGGAGTTGGCCTCGCACAAGGAGAACAGGACATGGAAGCTGGTGGACCTGCCCGCTGGTGCCCACGTTGTAGGGTGCAAGTGGGTCATGGTCAAGAAGCTGAAGCAGGATGGGACCATCGACCGCCACAAGGGGCGGCTGGTGGCCAAGGGTTTTGCGCAGCGGCCGGGGAGCAAGTATGACGAGACGTATGCGCCGTTGTCACCTTTGCGACGATCCGGTCTCTCCTCGCAACAGCAACGGCCAAGAACTTGGAGGTTCATCAGATGGATTTCAAGACTGCCTTTCTCTATGGAAAGCTTGACAAAGAGGTCCTGATGGAGGTGCCTGAGGGGGTGGATGCACCACCTGAAAACGTTTGCAAGCTCGTCAAGTCATTGCATGGACTGAAACAGGCCCCGAGGTGCTAGTACCAGGAGATGGACACCATCATGGAGGGGTCAGGGTATGGTCACTGCGAGAACGACCACACTATGTATGTACGAGAGGATGAGGATGGCCTCGTCTTGGTGGCTCCTTACGTCGATGACCTCATCATCTGCGCATCATCAACAAAGCTGCTAAAGAACATCAAGATGTAACTGAACAGCCAGTTCCAAATGAAAGACCTGGGACCTCGTGAGTACTACCTAGGTGTCACGCGGGATCGCTCAGCCGGCACCATCAGGCGCAGCCAGACCAAATACATTGACCACATTCTCAAGCCATACGACATGGAGGACTGCAACCCCATGGCAGGAGGTTGCATCCTATTCTCAGCTGCTGCCCCTACCAACAAAGCAGAGCAGGTCGACATGGCAGGCGTGCCATATCATTCTGCCGTGGGCAGTCTAATGTACGCGATGGTCGCGGCTCGCCCCGACATCTGCCATGTTGTGGAGCAGGTGAGCAGGTATGTGGCCAACCCTGGGCCACAACAGTAGAAAGCAGTGAAGCGGATCTTCCGCTACCTGAAGGGCACACAGCACGTGGACATCCAATATGGTGGGGTGCCACAATCGGAATCCTTGCAGTTCATGGTGTACACCGATGCAGATTGGGCTGGAAATGACGACGACTGCAAGTCCACGTCAGGCTACGTGTGTGCTGAACGGAGGAGCCGTGTCATGGGCGAGCTGCAAGCAGGACTACGTCTCCCTCTCCACAGCCAAAGCAGAGTACATCGCTCTAGCGTAAGCGTGCAAGGAGACAATGTGGTTGCGTAGCCTGCTCCAAGAGATACGAGCACCTCAATCAGCTGCAACGGTGGTCAAGGTGGACAACAAGTTTGCCATGGACATGTCCAAAAACGGCACCTTGACGCGGATAACTAAACACATGGAAGTTCCGTACCACTTCAGTCACAACCTGGTTGCTAAGGGAGTGGTGGAGCTGGAGCATATTGCGTCCAAGCTCAACCACACAGACATGCTGAAAAAACCCCTTGACCGAGAACTCCACCTCGTAGGAAGACAGGGTATTGGCATGAAGAGCGCAAGTGACAAAGACTAAAGATAGGACAAGTGGCCTGAGGTGCAAGGGAGAGATTGTTGTTATTTGAATGCCCCTTGGCCACTAGTCTCCAGAATTGGAAAGTAGTGGACTGACCAGGCATGCACTACTCATGTGGAGCAAGTCCCCTGGGTCCGGTCCAACAGACCAGGCATGCACTGTCCTTGTTCAAGGATAAGTCCCCTGGGTTTTCTGATGATGGCTATTCAGATTTTCAATCTGACCGTACCGATAGAAAGAGCAGGTGTCAAACCGTCAGCTGTCCAAGTTTCGGGCTGATCCAACTATCGGATTAGAAGATGCAAGATGTGCCTTGGATCAGGGGATGGCTTCCCTGATTGAGGGGATGACCTCCTTAACTTAAGGAGTGACATCGGCCAAGGCCCGCGTGCTTCGGCTAAGCCGAGGCGCGCACGCTTCGGCTGCCAAAGGCACTCCTCAGCTATTTATGCCTTGTACTTGCCATTGTCTCAACTACTCCTTCACTTGATTTCTCTTGTTTGAGCTGTGCGCTTGAGACTGAGCTTGATATGAACTGCTAAGGTGGTTGTAATCTTGCTTGTGTGAGAGTGCTGACTTAGTTTGTTGGGCTCTCACACCAAGGAAGAAGAAGGCTTAGAGGACGGGAGCCCCTAAGACCTTGAGCAAAAGCACCTGGGTAACTAGGTCTCACCAGAGGCATAGTTAATTCCTTGGGGGTGATCGTGATCCTTGGGTGAAATTCCCTTGGACGGTCGGCAGTTGCCATTGTGTCGGCGCTGTTTTCTAGACTGGAGCCTCACACCACGTGACTCAGGAATGAAAAATCCTTATGCGGGAGTTGGATCAACTCTTATAGCTNTCTCAACTACTCCTTCACTTGATTTCTCTTGTTTGAGCTGTGCGCTTGAGACTGAGCTTGATATGAACTGCTAAGGTGGTTGTAATCTTGCTTGTGTGAGAGTGCTGACTTAGTTTGTTGGGCTCTCACACCAAGGAAGAAGAAGGCTTAGAGGACGGGAGCCCCTAAGACCTTGAGCAAAAGCACCTGGGTAACTAGGTCTCACCAGAGGCATAGTTAATTCCTTGGGGGTGATCGTGATCCTTGGGTGAAATTCCCTTGGACAGTCGGCAGTTGCCATTGTGTCGGCGCTGTTTTCTAGACAAGAGCCTCACACCACGTGACTCAGGAATGAAAAATCCTTAAGCGGCAGCAAACGCATGCATGGCAGGCTATGCGGGAGTTGGATCAACTCTTATAGCTTCGACAACCAATCCCGTTGCGGGCCCAACGGCGGTAAACAAGCCATCCCTACCGACAGTCTTGATGAAGACAGTGGGAATGACAGGTGGCACCAGACGAAACGCGCGAATCAACAAAGAACTGGGGAACCATACATCCGCACTTGAAGGAATCAAACAGCCATGTACTCCAACAAATCAACATCGCGATGGAGGCTCTTCACAAGGCAAGTGCATGAGAGGCGGTGCTTGTTGAGATAAAAACCTAACTCTTGAAGGAACCTAAGATTTGCTGGACCCCTTCCGATTCGTTCAATCTTGCACATTTACAGGGACTTATGGTTTGGATGTGGCTGACGAGCTTGGAGGTGTAGTTCATCGCTGCTGGGGTCAACGACGGTAAAAAAGTAGACCTCGCGGCCGCACTTTCTCATGGTACTATGTTGATTTTCTGATCTTAAGGCCATCCAATGACAGCAGGAGACTGGTGCGGCTTCATCGACGACCAGTGGTACCCATCTCATTTTTACACCGTAGGCGTTCAACACTTGGAGCAGAACAATCCGCAATAGCAAGACATGCTTACGCCACCAACCGACTGGAACGAGTTCTCGCACGTGATGCTCTCACAAATTGGACGACTGAACGAGAAGTCTGACGCTTGGTACAAGATCTAATGCCTTTGTCAACAGTCCAGCGTGGCTGAGTATACGATGAGATTCCACAAGATCATCACTAGCGCAGACATCGCCCCCAAAGAGCTTTATTTTCACCACAATAACGACCTCAAACAAGACATCTAACATGGAATTGTTATTTTTGGAATCCAAAAGGACTTGTTGCGGATGATCGCAGCAGTAGAATGGGTCAACAACACCAACTACAAAGCTGGGATCCAGGAATCCTATGGCCGACAACCTCCCAACCACAACTATCATGGAAACAAAGGAAGCCAGTCGGTTGACTCCTCAACTCTGATGGAAGTGGATGCCGACAACGAGAGAGATACGCGCACCTGTTAAAACTGCAGAAAAGTCGGGCACATCACTCAAAACTACTGAAGTAAGAAGAAGGACCAAAATGGGGGGAAGTGGCAGAAAAAGGAATAGGGAAACGACAAAGGCCAAGAGTGAAAGGCGCGACTCTTGTCCGTGAGGAGCGGACTACACCAAACGATCGCCAATCAAAATGGTCTACAATGCAGTAGAGGATTATTGAGATCGCACAATTCGAAGAGGGGTACGAGGACAACCAACCGACGATACTACTAAGGGTGCAACCTCGAGGATGGAAAAGTTGCACAACGGTCCCAGAAGTATTGGATAGAGGAGCTTCTTCTGGTTTTGTAAACAATGGTATGGTTCGCAAGCTAGGTTTACACACCAAACCAAGGGTGTTTGAAGGAAGAACCATCGATGGGAGACTGTAAATATGGAAACTTTGAGAACCACTTTGACTATAAGTGAGAGGTCTACGGGATGTAGCAGTCTAGAGATCATGTTCAACAAGTGACAACAAAATCATTACCAGTCAAGATTTCCTACATTGACACAATCCACATGTCAACTAGAACAGTGGCAACGTCTATGTGAAAATCGATGTTGCCAAATGACAATTTCCATGCATGGGATGAAAGACGACAACAAAAGCAGCATAGGTGGAAGCCACGGTAGTCAAAAACCGATAGCCTGTGCAACCGATACCGCTCAATGTGGCCAATTAGTGCATACTACGAGGAGCTCATGCCTGGCTCATGCATCTTGAGCAAATGGAGGAACCGAAAGTGGCAACAACTGACTCATCATCCTCATCAGCCTCATAAGCCTCATCGGCATCAACAAAGTTTGCGATGGTACCCAAAGATTTTGCACCACTTATCCAAGAGTTTGCGGACGTCTTTCCTGATGAACTCGTGAATACCCTACCAACTCAATGGGACATAGACCATCCCATGGAGCTGAAACCAGAAAGCCGGCCCATTTTCCGAAGGGCCTATCAGATGTGCGATCACGAACCGACCAAGCTAAGAACCACTATCCTCTCCCCCGAGCCGAAGAAACTTTCGAGGGTTCATTTGTCTAGCAACGTCACCGTACTTTGCACACGTACTCTTTGTAAAAAAAAAACTATCGAAATGCACATGTGCGTGGACTACCGGACGTTGAACAACGGAACCATCAAGAACCACTATCCTCTTCCCCGAGCCGAAGAAACTTTCGACAAACTCCGAGGGGCTCGAATGTTTGCCAAATTGACGTACGCAACGATTATCAGCACATTCGCATGGTAGACACCGACATCGAGAAGACAGAGTTCCAAACTTGCTACGGGAATTTGGAGTTCACGATAATGCCATTTGGACTTACAAATTCCTCGGCAACGTTCATGGCAGCGATGACATCCTGGTGTAAAACCACACCCCCGAGGAGCACAGTGGACATCGACAAAAAGTTCTCCAAGGTTTACAAAGTGAGAAAATTTTCAGAAAAGTCTTGAAGTGTGACTTTGGCCGCTGTTTGATCAAGTTTTTGGGTCATGTCATCAACATCGGACGGATCACCATGGATCCAAAAAAAAGAGAAAGCAGTCACTGAATGGCCGACCCTTACCAAAATTCAAACTGATCAAGTTTTTCAGGGATTCGGCAATTACTACTAGCACTTTGTACGGGATATGCCTGAGTTTCATTACCTCTCTCTGACCTCACTCAAAAAGAAAATGAGTGGAGGTGGAGTGACAGCAAATAAGAAGCATTCATCATTTTGCGGAACACTCTGGCCTTGGCGCCAGCCCGACGATTACCCAATCCACCAGTCGACTACGTCATGATTACAAACGCCTCAGATCAAGCCATCGGCGCGGTCCTCCTACAAGACCATGGCAAGGGAGAGCAACCTGTCTCATACATGTCACGAAAGCCGCAGGGACAAGAACTCAACTACGCCGTACACGAGAAAGAGATGCTGGCTATCGTACACGCATTCAGACATGGCAGCACTATCCTGAATATTGGCGATGCATCATACGCACTGCCCACTATGCGCTTAAATGTTTGAAGACGTAGCCAAACCTCAGTCAACGTCAAACCCAATGGATGGAGTTCCTTGAATCCGGGTTGGACTACAACATCGAGTACCGGCCAGGGAAAACAAACCTGGCACATGTACTCAGCCACCGACCAAATGTGATGGTCGATGTAGCAATGCTACAGCTGCGGCGAGATCCGTATCTCAAGCAGTTGTTCGCACGAGGCTACGACAAGCATGGCGGATGCAACAAGGCAATGTTCTGTTATGATGCACCCTATTTGAGGCGACGATTCACTCGCCAGGTGGTCGTTCCTCTTAACGATGAACTCCGCAGCTCAAAGAGTGTCACGACACTAGACAACTTGGACATTTCAAAGAAGAGAAGATGCTGGAGAAGCTGGCAAAACACTACTGGTGAGATAAGATACACCGACGTGGCCAACTTCTGCAAATCATGTGACACGTGTCAGCAAAAAAAATCAAGTCGCACACGGCCACCCGGACTTCTACAACCGCCCCATTCTAATGCAACCATGGACATCTCCATGGACTTCGTCACAAGATTACTGGTCACATCCCATGGATATGACGCAATCCTCGTCGTTGTCAACAGGTTTTCTAAAGTGTCTGACTTTATTCTAACAACAACCACCGTCACTGGCAAAGGAACAACACGGCTGTTTCTGAACAACATCGTGCGGCTACACGGAGTGCGGAGGACCATCACGAGCGGCAGGGATGGTCGATTTACCAACCACTTCTGGCATGAACTGATGACTCGCTACAATAGTCGTCGGATCTAGCTCTCAATAACGTTCCATCCTCAAACCGACCGCCAAACCGAACAGAAGCTTGAACAACTTCTCCAAACAATATGCAATCCTCACGGGACAGACCGGGCACAAAAGCTTCCGATCGCAGAAATCGCATACACCTCGGAGATCTCCACCGCACTTGGTAAAAACCCGTTTGAAGTGTTGTATGGAAAACTTTCTGCCACACTTGCATGACTGCAGAGCCAAAGCAACATTCCTGTGATTGACGTTCAACATCGCAATTTTTCTAACATCTGGGATGAAATATGGCAAACACTTGTGGAGACACAAGCAGCGACGAAAAAAAGTAGCCGACAAACATTGCAGCGATTTTTTTTTTGCCACGGACAACAAATTTCTTCTCAGCTTGACCGACATCAAACTCCATGGAGCTGACTGTTCGAAGCTCGAACCCCGACTGTTTACAATCATACACATGCAAATCCACGTGGTTGTGCGACTTCAACTCCCCGACACTATGCACGTTCACCCGGTATATCATATCAGTAGGCTCAAGCACTACCAAGACCCTGGAGAGAACTTTTCCGACAAGGATGTACCTTCCCTTCTCATGTCCAAGAGGACAAGGACACAAAGTACGTCATTGAGGACATCTTTTGCCATCGACGGCGTGGAAAAACAACAGAGTATCATTTCAAGAGGCACGGCTACGACGTCGCGTATAAGAGCTGGGAACCCTACGACAACCTCTGAGACGTCGATCACCTCATCAATGGCCATCACCGCTATCACCTGACCACATCTTTATGCGTGCCAAGTTGTCGCAGGTAAAAAGGGAGAAAGTGTTACATAACAGATGTACACGAGTTTCTAATCCTTCTAAGTGAGGATTTCTACCATTACACAACTCACCATGCATCGAGACCCCGAACTTTCACCTCGATGGTCGAGGCCATTTGGCCAACTTCCCTCGCCCTCCAATGAACCTTCTCACACTTTTTGACAAATCCAACCACTTTTGAGAATCATTGAAAGAAGTGCCACGACCTTTCGGTCGAGACATCTAGATTTATAAGGATGCATCTCGCATCCCCGCTGTCGATCCTCAAAGCCCCTCGACGTCTCCGTAGAGCTTTTCGAATCCAAGCACTCACAACACGACTCCACACTAGTTGCTTGACAATCGACCCAACGACCTCGACTATACCTCATTCCCAAGTCAACACTTGTATGTATATGTTCAATTATTTCGACACTTGTCATCGGAGTACACTTGAGTGTCCCACATTGCTGAAGTGTGCCCGCTCTCATCCGTGACCGCGTATTTGCGCGTCATGGGATCACTGATGTTCCTCGCGACGAGGACGCGTCCAGACATCGCATTCGCCGTCGACCTCCTAGCTCAATTCTCTTAGGAACCGCATCACATCCACTTCGAGGCCGCGATTCGAGCACTGCAATATGTCGTCTTGACTCCACGGCGAGGTCTCATGTTCCGCCGACAGCCGTCTGTTGTTGCGGTGGGCTACAACGACAGTGACTGGGCCGGCACTCCTCACGGTAAGAGCAGCACAGGCTGGATTTTTTCTGTTGGCGACACAGTCGTGTCCTAGCGTAGTGGCAAGTAGGAGTGCATTGCACGCAACACCGCTGAGGCTGAGTACATAGCCCTTGGTTCAGGCGCATGTGAGAGCGTGTGGTTGCGTCGTCTATTGTCCGAGCTGCGTCAGCCCGTCGTGTCCATCACGTTGCATTGTGACAATGATACTGCCCGGGCCATCACCGACAATGACGGCGTGCATCATACACGGACAAAGCACATCAATGTTGAGTATCACTATGTGCATTTGTTGTTGCATGACGGTAGCATCAGCATTGTGTGGGTTGAGAGAGCACGACAGTTGGCTGACTTCTTGACCAAGGCACTGAAGCGCGACTCGTTCAAGAATGTTATGAGTTCAGTCGCCGTGCGTCCGTGAGTTGCACCCTTTTTCCTTGCTTCCGTATCCATGCGCCCTGGGGAGTTTGTTTGTCGCATGTGATGCTGCCTGCCCATGTGCACTGCGCCTGTGAGTCATGGGGGAGTGTTGGTTTTTCCGCATCTCTCATTGTAATCTGTTGTGTCCTCCCGGCTTGTGTACATTGGCGTGTACGAGACTTGATGCCGCTGGAGTGTCGTCCGGTGGAGACGACGCATGCTGAGGCCTACTCGCAGTTCGCTGGAGCCTCCTCCCTACGTCAACGTGCTTAGCTCCATTGGCAGGCCTCCTTGGCTGTCGAGCCGCCGGCGGTCACTGGCTCCGCAAAGGTCATCTGCGTGCTTGTGGTGCTGGATCTGACTGTGCTGTTGTGTCTACAGCGTCATGCTCCGCCTAGGGTCCATATTTCATATTGCGAAACATTGTTTGGCACATTGGACCAGCGTAGGCACTGCCTGGGTTTGGGCTATCATAACTCTTTGCTATTATTTTTCCAACTGTTTCTGACCACATGACTGTGTTTGCAGCACCGGTATTATGGTATGGTTCAATTTTCAGGCAAAATGAATGACGCCCGGGTTTTGGGCTGTCTGCTGTCTGACAGGCCTCACCGACAAAACCTGTCAGTCTAAAATTAGAGTTATTTTCTGATTGGCTGGTGATCTAAGTAACAAGCTCTACAAAGCTGGGGGGGAGCTAGAACTTGGAGGGGTCTCCCATTGTTGTTCATTCTTGACTACTAATCAGTCACTTCCAGTTTTCAGCTGTTTTCTGGTGCGAACTCTGGCACGCGCATCTCTAAGTTACAAATCCAGAGCTCATAGACTTAGACTCTGGAGCACCAGACTGACGGGACAGCAGAATTAAGCAACCAGTGTGGAAGCCCGCACGCTGCATCAACAATGATGCTGCCTCAACCTGCTGCATAGATTCCAACTGGCCAGCACTTTGCTGGCCGTCAGCAAGCTAGCCGCCAGCCGGCTGGACGGCCGACGGTCGGCCACCAGCCGGACGGCCGACAGCCGCTGATCGCAGCCTAAGCCCGATTGGCAGCTAAGGGCCCTCGAGGGCCTCGAGGACGAGGCCTTGTGGCCTCGTGCCCTCGCCCTCGCTCACCCTCCTCGCAAGCGAGCGAGCGAGGAAGAGGGAGGGGGACGACAGACGAGGGACGAGAGGAAGCTGGCGCGAAATCGCCAGCGTGTCTCGAAGCGACGATTTCGCGCAATAACATCAAAACGTAAATTGAAGTTCATTTGCGACAAATATTGACATAAAATAACGAGATAACTCGTGTGAACACACGAGTTCAAGGTAGAAACCCTGGTTTGGGTCCCAAAACGAGGGGTACGGTTAACAACGGAAATGAGCCTCCGGAGACTCAAAACATTCGAGTCTTCTTGCTCTGAGTTGTTGATGACGATTGCCCCTCAGTCCTGCAAAGGGGGTAAACCCCTAACGCGGACTGAGAACACCATTCTACGAACTCCGACGACGACTTCAGAGTAGGAGCTAGAGGCTCGACTTGTTACAAGATGCATGTCACATCTTCACCGTCGATTCTTGAAGACTCTCAATTTTTTGGGCGGACCTTCTTGAATCGGACCACTCATGACGCGACTCCGTACGCGTTGCTCAACAACTGACCCAGTGACCTCGACCATGCCTTATTCGTAACTAGCATGTTCTATCATTTCGACACTTTTCATGAAAGTGTACTTGTTACGAATTATGAATTGCTCAAGTTTTCATACATTTGCATTGTTTTCTTCCTTGTGACTTCTACATGTTCACCATTTAAGCTACGTTCAGTATAATAGTATTCTGGAGATCATTCTCCAGGGGGTCACATGGAAATAATCATCAGAATAGGGGCATCGGGGAGATGAGTCAGCGAGAATAGGGGCAAATTGTAGTTCCGCCAGGCAGGTGCGTCGTCGCGAGTTTGCGGTGCTCGCGGTTAAGGAGTCCTTGGACTCTAGTTCAATCGTGAACATCATCACCCGAATTTGCGCGACGTGCGTGCAGATTTGGGTGCCATATCTTTACTATTGAACAACAAACGACAAAAAAAAAGCCAATCGCGCGAAATTACGTTAGCATCATCGGGGACTAATAATTGCAAAACAAAATCCGTACCAACAAGAATAAATTAGTCAATTCAGTTCGCGGATAGAAACCGGATACCAGCACGATAACCGGTCAATATCCGGACAATCTACACCGACACCCAGTCGTGGTGGAACTGTGTAATCGCCGCAGTATCATGTAACGTCCACATAACGTTGTGGATTGCAAGAATGTCCACGTTTTCTACGGCGTTAGTTGAACGTGGTGGCATTACGTTTTCTGCTAGGTTGCAAAACGTCGTGGATGGAGGTAGACGTTCCATTTGGGCTTTGTTACGCAGTCGTTGTGGATTGTACCACGTCCACACGACGTTGCGGAACGATACACTCGTTAGTAGGATGACACTGCAACATTGCAATGCGGCGACCTGAGGAGTCACCGCGAACAGAGGGGGCGGGGTAGCACCAAACTGCTGGCGTGGATCTGAAGCGCTCGGCGGAGGTGGTACGGAGAACTGCGAGTACACGGCGCTACTCGCCGGGAACGACTGCTCCGGGAAAGTCGGGAAAAAAGACCCTTGCGGCTGAGGGACTTGGCTTCCTACAGAGCTACCGCGGTCAACGTCAGCCTTCTAAGAAGAGAATGCCGATGTTGCTGACTGCTGAAACATGGCTGCGACTAAGTCCAAGCACGCCGAAGCGTGCTTGGAGCGAAGACTCGAGCGCAAAGAATGGAGCAGACTAAAGAACTGATACAAGCGACTAAGGAAATAACGTGTGCGGAGCAAGTCCTTGAGCGCGGCACCGCTTTGACGGTCCCGAATCGTCTTCGCGGAACTGATGTGTTGCGTAGTGTCCCGAAAGACAAGCAACCCAGTGGAGTTGCATAATCGATGCAGCATGTCGTTGTCTTTGCGGAAGCGCTACTGTCTTTGTGGATCTGCTTTCGTAGCAATAACAACAATGACGCGGAAATGTTCATGGATCCTGTTCGCGTTGTTGATGCTATGGATCGACAAACGCCGTCCGCGTGGAAGCGCGTCGTCTTTGCGGAAATGGTTCGTCTTGGCGGAACGTCTGTTTTCGTAAAAATGCTGTCCTATTGGAGGCGCGTCGTCTTCGTGACACTGTGACGTTACAACAGACAAGAGATGGGCTGAACCTTCGTAGCAGACAACGGAGTTTCTTCGTACAGATGACAAAAGTTATGAAAAATCGAAGTCTTTGCGGCACCGCGTCGTCCTCGCAGAACTCGGACGTCGTTGTGGAATGTAGTTGTGTACAAAAACGCTGTCTTACTGGAAGCGTGTCGTCGGCGCCGAACATCTGTCAACGAAGCAGCATGACGTTGTCGTAGCGGAAGCGCTACCGTCCTGGTGGATGTCCTTTTGCAGCCATTGCAACGATGACGTGGAAAAGTTCATGCATTGTGTTCGCGTTGTTGATGCTACGGATAGAAAAATAAAGTCTACGCGGAAGCACGTCGTCGGCGCGGAATGTGGTCGTCTTGGCGGAACTTGTCTTTGCGGAAGAATGCTTTCCTACCGGAAGTGCGTCGTCTTCAGGAGTGCTTTCGTGCAGACGTCGCTGCAGACAATTGATGGGTTGGCTGAACCTCACGTGGAGTGCTTTCATGCAGACGATCGTAGGTATGAGAAATCGTTGTCTCCGTGGCGCCACGTCGTCCTTGCAGAAGTAACACGTCTTTGTGGAATGTCGTGTTGAAAAACGCTGCCATACTAGAAGCGTGTCGTCCGCGCGAATCTTCTGTCATTGGAGCAGCATGACAATGTCTTTGCGGAAGCGCTACCGCCTTGGTGGATTTGCTTTGACAGCAATGACAACGATGACGCGGAAAAGATCATGCATGGTGTTTGCGATGCTCATGTCACGAATGAAAAAAAAAGCGTGCAAAAGCGCGTTGTCACTGCGAAGATCGGTCGTCTTGGCGGAAGGTCTCGTCGTGGCGGCTAGTCTCCTTGTGACACTGCTTGAGGTATACATGCAATGTCTTCGCGCAGACGCTATTATTTGTAACGATGTTTTGTCTTTGCAGAAACGTGTCGTCTTTGCAGATCTAGGACGTCGTTGCGGATACACGCTTTGACACACCGCGTCGTCTCAGCGGAATGTTTGAACATGGTCCAGGCAGCGTATCGTCGGCGCAGCATTGGCACGTGCCCTAGCAGAAACCGTTTTCGCCGTGTTGACGTGTGAAAGGAAAGTATTGCGTCTTCATGGATGTTTGTCGTTCTCACGGAAACTAAGCGTCGTGGCAGACACCTAGGTACTACAACCTTGTCGTCCTGCATGCACCGTTTCGTCATGCATCTGGCTTGGAAGGAAGGGGGCGTCTTTGCAGATTTCATTGGTCTTTGTCGAAAATTTCTGACGTGCGACCTAACACATCATCGTTGCGGATGCCTACGTATCAATCCTAGGCGTCCTGCCGGATATTGTTCGTCTTTGCGAATATGGTGAGGTCGTGGTGGAATGTGGACGTATTTGCGGAAATTGCGCGCCGATACATTCCAGTCTTGACAGAAAGGTTGTTGTTCGTTCGTCCTCGACATGCATGAAGTTTTCCATCGCAGCAGAAAACTAATTGCGTTTGTCGATGAAAATCCAACACCATAGACCACCGGAAGTCGCTGAACCTATTGGGTTCAATGTAAAACGTATCACCCTTCACTTTCAAACTGGAATGTATGACATGATTTTCACTTGCGTTATGGGTTGCTGCTGCACTTTTTGCATGTCCCCTATAGTACGAAAACTTTTTCCGTGCTTTCCCTCTTGTCCGCTGCAAGAAACGAAGGGCTTCTCCGTACAAGGATATTCGGTGGTTGCTTTTTTTTCGGACGAATATTTTCGTTGCTTAACATGCGCAATGATAACATGTATCATTAGTCCAACTGGCACCGATTTATCGTCAAGTCTCCGTCCTGCTTCTTCTTCGCCTCGCGACAATCGTGACAGCTGACCTTGCCTTTCGCGCCAGGAAATGTCTGGCCACTAGCGTGCCTGGCCGGCATGACAGTTGCTTCACGATTGTCCGCCTTGCTCATGTATCCGGTTAAGGGTCACGACGCGTAGAACAGTGTCAAACCGCGGGCTGTAGACAGGAAGCCCTCTTGGACTGTTGCTTTCGCAACAGTCCATCGCACGCCTGGTCGTTTTAACCCCCTCACATCCCACTGGCCGCGCTTCTCGTCGCCATGCGCCGCAAGAGGCTACAGCGCAGCGCTCTGCTGCTGGTGCTGCCTGCCGCTGCGGCTGCTGTCCCACTCGGTACAGGATGGAGGGGCACAGCACCAGCAGCAGCAGCTGCAGGCGGCGGCAGCAGCTTTTTCGGCAGGTGGCGTCAGTTTGGGGCGGCAGGGGCAGCAGGATCGGACATCCCGGTGCTGCTGGCTTGCCCCGGTTTCATCGCCGAAACCTCCGTGGCGTTTGCGGCGTGTGGCGACGATCCAGGACGGAGGCACACCAGGAAGACCATGAGGAGCAGAAGCTTCCCCACCACCGCCGCTGAGGTCGCCGACCCCCTCATCTCTGCTGGAGGCAGACATAGCAGCAGCAGCAGCAGCAGCAGCAGCAGCAGTGGCGTTCTCCAAGGGCAGAGGGAGGAGGGGAGAGAAGGCGGCGGTGACG
>SZWC01006112.1:130442-143037 GCA_023375785.1 Penium margaritaceum | reverse complement strand
CTTCCCCTCCTGTGCTCGTTTCCCTCTCGGCAGCAATGCCCCAGCTCCAGCCCTTCAGCCAAGACTACTGCTAGATTAGTCATAGGGGACCTAGTGTGGTCCTGTCTTTTATTTGATCCTGCATGCTTGATGCTTGAGTTCGCAGACCTAGATGTGACCTCGAAGTCAAGGCTGGGTATTTCTGACTGACGTAGGTTGTGCGCAAACATGGAACCGGCCTAGAGCCGGATTTAGGGTCGTGCGCGGAATTTCCGCGCACCTGGGAATTGAGCGCCGGCGAGCTTCGCTCGCCGGCCGATGGGTGGGCTCGAGAAGCGAGTCCCACCCCCTAGAGCTCTTCAATGCTCACGCTCAACACTTGTACTTTTTTTACGACGGATCCATGGCCGCCCCTCACCCAACCAGAACTCACTCGAATCAGCACCGTTTTGCACGAAACAAGTTGCAATACATTTGTTTCGTTCCCTTTAACAAACACATGGCCTGTGGCGGCCAAGGGGCAGAGACGGAAGAGGAAGAGGAGAGGCGAGGGACATGCCACAAGTTGCCACAGGAGGTGGCGTGCAGTACGACAAGACCAGACGGACGCAACGACACAGTGCCAACACGACGCGAGTACACAACGTCTATGCTCCGGACAGGAGGCTGAGCTCGAGACCAGGGATGAAGAGGACATCGGTTAGAAAGACGTCACCGGCAGGACCACGGAAACGAACGGCGCCAACACCATGGACCGGCAACACCTGTCCAGAGCTCGTCTGGACACAGGAGACATCGCCGACAAGACCAAGCATACTAAAGGCCTCGCGAGAGGCCGTCATGTGATGCGTGGCCCCGGAGTCGATGATCCAGGTCTCAGCAGGGTCCTGGACGGGGGTCGCCAGATCGCTAACGGTCATATGACAGCAAGCAAGGGACGCAGACGCGGTGGAAGGGAGCGCGAAATGAGACTGCCAATCATCAAACCACGCAATGTCCTCAAGGAGTGGGGTGGAGGAGACCACGGGAGACGACGAGACAGACGAAGAAACGGGACAGGACCGCAGCTCAGACTCAGTCATGCAGGGCTGGGAAGGAGGGCAGGATGTGACGCAACTCGCACTTCCCTGGGGAGGAGGGCGAGGCAGGCCAAGCTGGAGCGCGATGTACTGCTCCAGCTGACGCTCACGGGAGGATGGCCCGGGAGTGTAGGCGGAATGCGGAGTCACAGCGCCGGAGCCCAGGTAGTAGGAGGGCTGAGCCGGCAAAGGAAGCGGAAGAGCCGATGGCTGTGAGTCATACTGTTGCGGCGGGGGTGTTCACAGGACAGGCAGAGCTGTTGGAGGGGCAGAGTTGTTGGACGAGGTGGGAGTGTCAGGGCCAGTAGTAGCGATGGTGACACAGGCGTGACGGCGCTCCCGCTGGCGACACAGGGTGGCGATGACGCGGGCCTCGTCCGTCGGGAGAGGGCATGTGTACTACCCGTGCCCAGGCCGACCACAGTTGTGGCAGACTGAGCCACCACCGCTGGACCCGGTCGACAATTGCTGCTGCTGCTGTTGCGGCAGACCCTTGCCTTTCTTGTTCCGGCACTTATTCTTTGTTCCCGACGCTGATGAGGTAGCTGCGGTGGGGGAGGCAACGGTCGGGGAGGCCATGACTGGGGATGCAAGAGCCTCCATGCGATGGAGCTGAGACTCCTGTCGAGCTTCCTCAATACGGAGGAAGAGCTCATACGCCCAGGGCATGAGGGTGCCCTGGGCCGCCCTGGTGGAGAGGACGTCCTGGGGGTAGTGCACGAAGACGTCCGCGTACGCGCTGGTGGTGCCGCGCTTGATGGTGAGAAGCGCGGACAAAGGGGGCGGAGCGGATGTACCAAGACGACGAAGGATGTCCTCTGCCCGCTGCCAATAGGCAGTGACCGTCTCGGTCTCCCCCATGTGCAGGGAGTTGAACTCCCAGGGTAGATGGCTGATTTCAGCGTCCCTGGACAGGCGATGGGGCCTGGTGAGGACGTGCCAGGCGGCTGCAGGATCTGGAAGGATGTCAGCGGTGAAGTCGCCGAGGAAAGGCTCGAGGGCCAGGCGGGAAGCCGGAGGGGCGACTGGGACTAGGGCACGAACGGCGCAACCAGCGTCATATAGCTGGTCGGCCTGGGTGGAGTCGTAAGGGAGGGTGTTCGTACGCCCATAGACCCTCACCTTGCGCCCAGATCCGGAAGGTGAGCTCCCAGCTCCGGAACTGCTCGCCGGCCTGAAGCGGCGGCGGCGGCGTCTCAAAGTCCTTCTGCCTGCGGCCGGCACCCAGAGTGGGGCCAAGGACGGACGTCACTGTTTGCCGTTGGTGCTGAGTCTGATGCTGTGCCAGGTAATATGTGGCAGCAGACACAGCCATGCTGGCGTGCCCTGGAGGGACGAACGACGGCAGTACACTAGTGGCAGGCAGGGAGGCTGCTGGTTGTAGCACTGCAAGCTGTTGCGTCAAGGCGGCGAGCTGTTGCTGAAGAGCCACGATGGGGTCAGGGTTGTCGCCGACGACACCAGTGGGATGCTGTGGCTGTTACTGCTACTGCCGCTGCTGCTGCTGCTGCTGCTGCAACTGCTGCTATTGCTACTGCAGCGGCATCCGATGCTGCTGCTGCTGTCGCTAATGCTTGTGATGCTACAGCGGTAACCGCTACTGCTGCTGCTACTGTTGTTACTCCTGCTGTTGTTGCGGCTGCTGCCGCTGCTGGTGCAGCTGTTGTTGCGATGACTGGTGCTGCTGCTGCAGCTGCTGCAGCAGCTGCTGCTACTGTCGCTACTGCTGCTACTGCTGCTACAGCGGCGGCTACTTCTGCTGCTACTGCAGTTGTTGCTGCTGCAGGCGACGCAAGAAAGGGGAGGTAGGGGTCCATCCCACAGAGGAGGACCCCTCTGCCTCGTGATTGTCAGCCATGGTGGCGTGTCCCAAGCCTTTTTTTCTATTTTTCCTTTTTTTTCTCATTGTTGTTGGGTGTTTGTGCTGCTCAAGTCAGCAGTGACGTCAGCCAAGGATGGCTGACATCACTAGATTCTCTTGGTTTCCTCCTGTTTTTTTTTTATGCCGTCAGCAGTGACGTCAACAGTGATGTCAATAGAGAGGTGTTGACGTGAGCAGCGGCAGTTGTTGGAGCCGCCGCTGTTGCTGCCATTTCTGCAGCCGCTGCAGTTGCTGCTGCTACAGTTGCTGCTGCTGTTGTTGTAGCAGCTGCAGTTGTTGTTGCTGATGCTGTTGCGGCTACAGTTGCAGCTGCAGCTGCTGTTGCTGCGAGCTGCTGTGGCAGCTGTGACTAGTGCAGCTCGCTGCTACTGCATGCTGCAGCATGCTACTACAGCTACTACTGCTGCTGCTGCTACTGCTGCTGCTTCTGCTGCTGTTGTACGCTACTGCACGCTACTACAGCTGCTTAGTGCTGCAGCTGCAGCTCGCTGCTACTGCGGGCTGCTACAGCACGCTATGGGGTTGAGGGATTTTGTTTTCTTCTCGTTTCTTTTTCGTTTTCTCTGTCCCTGCAAGCAGCTGCTCGCTCGCAGCGAGCAGTGGGCTGCTGCTCGCTAACAGCGAGCAGCGGGCTGCTACTCAATGACAGCGAGTAGCGGTCTGCTGCTCGCTGGCAGCGAGCAGTCGGCTGCTGCTCGGTGGCAGCAAGCAGCGAGCTGCTGCTCGCTGGCAGCAAGAAGCGGGCAGCTGTTCGCTGGCAGTAGCGAGCTGCGAGCAGCAGCAGCCGCTGCGGACAGCTGCTGCTGCTGTTGTTGCTCGCTACTACGGCTGATGTAGCCTGCTGCTACTGCTACTGTACGCTGCTGCAGCTACTGCTTGCTGCTGCTGCTTGCTTGCTGCTACTGCTGCAGGGAGCTACTTCTACTACTGCTGCAAGCTACTGCTGCTGCTAGCTGCTGTTGTGTGCTGCTGCTACTGCTGCTGCTAGTAGCTGCTGTCAGTCACACCTTCAGGACATCGCCGCATGCGTCGTCGCCAGCAAGTGCTTGACATGGCCGGCCACTCACCTCCTCGCGTCCAACGTGGGGGTCACTGCTGCCGGAAAAAATCCAGCAGCATTTCCCCTGGCCCAGTGGCCGTGGGAAAAAGTCTGACGCCGCCACTAGGCGGGTCAATGCTGCCGGAAAAAAATCCGGTAGCATTTCCCCTGCACTGGCGCGTATGGGGGTCTACCGGCGTTGTCTGGCACCTGTACGCCAGTCTTCTGCTGTTGTTGCTATGCTCTGGCTCTGACACCAAGCTGGAAATCAAAGCGGCAGGTTGGGGCAGCATGCGTTGTTGATGGAGCGTGCGGACTTCCACGCTCATTGCTTAAGTCTGCTGCCCCCTCAGTCTGCTGCTCTAGAGCCTAAGTCTGGAAGCTCTGGGTTTGTTACTCAGAAGTGCGCGCGCTAGTGTTAGCGCCAGAAAGCAGCTGAAAACTGGAAAATACTGATTAGCAATGAACAATGAGACACAATGGGAGACCCCTCCAAGAACTAGCCTCCCCCCGGCTCTATAGAGCTTGTTACTCAGTTCACCAGCCAATCAGAAAATAGTTATTTTCAAGCTGGCAGGTTTTCTCGGTGAGGCCTACCAGACGGCCGATAGCCCAAAACCTGGGCGTCATCCGTTTTGCCTGAAAACTGGACCATACCATGATACCGACACTGCAAACGCAGCCGTGCAGTCAGAATCAGCTAGAAAAAGAGTAGCGAGGAGTTATGGCGGCCTGAACCCAGGCAGTGCCTACGATGGTCTATGCTGCCGAACAGGACCATGCAACATGCAACAAGGACCCTAGGCAGCGCATGACGATGCAGACGCGACAGGACGCGCTGGACGCATGCAGACAGCAACTGCGGTGGCAGTGACCGCCGGCAGCGCAACCGCCGAGGAGGCCTGCCGATGGAGCTGAACACGTTGCCGGAGAGAGGAGGATCCAGTGAACTGCGAGAAGACCTCGGCGTGCGTCGGCTCCACCGGACGACACTCCATCACCGTCGAGTCTTGCCATCAATCATCTGCACGCTGATGTACACAAGCCGGGAGGACACAACAGAGCACAATGAGCGCAAAAACCAACATCAGGCGTTATGAGTCCGCAGTCGTAGTCCCTTGCGATCGACGAGCTTCGTCGGTCGTAGGACGAGATGCGTCGGCAGCAGCAACGGCAGTCTGACGCATTGCAGGAGATCACGGAGTTACTGCAGGGTCGTTCGGGGGCCTCACAGCAGCCACCTGGAGGATCTACTGGAGCTGCACCATCTTCTCAGCAGTCTACACCCTATACAGCGTCGCGACTTCAGCACCACTCACCACAGGTTGATACCTGGGATGAGGAGGAGATTGAGGATGACTCACGCAAGTATGAGCTTCGTGTGCTTGAGGAGCGCATCCGTGAGTTACGCCTGGGGTTGCAACCTCACTCCACGACCTTCTCGTTGTCAGGATCAGCCACGTCGTTGAGCAGCGTTCACTTCTCGTGGCGTTTCCCTCACTGGTGGGCTCTCCAAACCCTGTCCACCATCTCCCGAGCCTGATGTCACCCTCCCCACGGAGCGACGACCGAAGGACTTTGAGACACCTTCACCCCGTTGCGATAGCGAAGAGGGCTTCAATTGCTTGGAGACTTTATTTAAGGTGTGGGCCGATTCTGAGGGTGTCTCGCCGTACTACCACAGCCAGTACCAGACTCGCAACGCTCACCAGGTCCAGACAGTATCAAGAGCGATGCATGGTCTCCTCTACGCCATGCTGCCGGAGAATGTAGTCGACTTCCGACCTTTCCTCGGTGAGACCGGGACCGGGACTTGAGCAAATCCGCGTCAGGGATGGGAGCTGGCCTTAACACTTCTCGCTGCGGAGACCCATACCACAAGGGCGGCCCGACTACGTGAGTTTCATCCCCTTCGTCAGGGTCCCACGGAGCTTGCAGCTGACTATTGGAGGTGCGCGATGCGCCTTTACACGCGCCTTGGGACCGGTGGTGGGACGCAGTTATGGGCACTCGACACCATCATGATGGGGGCGCATTTGGACCACGTGAAGCTCTTTATGGGCTTCGACCGTGTGGCTCTCTGTGAGTTGTCGGAGTCACTACAGCTGCTTCCTTGGGCCCATCGCTACTTCATCCAGGCCAAATCGGCTCATGAGGTTGCCATCACCCATCAGCAGAGTCCACTTGTTGCAGCAATGACTGCGACCCCTCCTACGCCTCTGTCCCAACTCACTAGTCCCACCTCCACTGCTTCCTCCTCCTCCTCCTCTACCCTATGCCACCACACTCAGGGTATTGCAGTAGCCGCACAGGGGAAGAAGGGGAAGAAATGACGCGGGAAGGGATAACAACAACAGCAACAGCAGCCGGCGAGTAGTGGCAGTGGTCACTGGTACAACTGAGGAGGCGCTCACCGCTACACAGAGTGTGAGCAACCCCTTGACTAGACTCGAATCATTTGTGGCCTTCAGGCGGTGTACACGCAGCGGATTTCCTCGAGTGACACACGGATTGAATGCATCGCGACTACGACTGCATCAGACGCATCCATTTCACCAGGCGGCAGCTGTGATGTGGACGCCCGGGATCGCACGATCATGGAGCTTTGTCAGCTACTGGCGTTTCGCAATCAGGGAGGTGCGAGTGTGTTGTCATAGCCGAATGGTCCCAACACAGCTTGTGTTACTACGTCTGTTGCCCGTGATGATGCTTGTGGTGGAGGTATGTTGGCCTGAGATGAGGATGGACCTGACAGAACCATATGGCTTGACGAGTCACACATCCGTGCTATTCGTCGTTGTCCTGAGTCCTCTGCTGAGCATCCAGTAGAGGCAAAGTTTTCTGTGGCATGTTGCTAAATGTCGACGACTGGTCGTGAGCCGGGTGGCACCTGGATTATTGACTCTGGTGCCACCCTTCACATGAGGCGTCGTCGTAGTGACTTCGTTGTGCTCGGTCCCGTTGCATCCGTTCGGTCTGTTTGCACAGGGTCTGGTCAGTCGTTGCCTGTGCAGGGCATTGGAGTTGTACGGTTTGATAGTCCGTCTGGCCCCTTGTATATTTCTGATGTGCTCTTTGTCCCTGCTCTTGAGCTTAGCTTGCTCTCTGTTCGTACATGCACCAGGATGGGTCTCACAGTTGAGTACTCTACTGACTCTGCCACAGTGACTGCTCTTGACACTTGCGCCATTGTGTTTTGTGCCTCTATTGTTGATGACCTATATCGTGTGTCCCATTGCATTCCTGTGTTTCTTCTCCTCCTCTCTCTTTTGCGCGTGTGCTTGTTACTGGTGTTCTCTTCCCTGAGCACCAACGCTTGTTACATCGTCGCCTCTGCCATGTGAGCTCGGACACTATGCCTAAGCTCATTCAAACTTAGCCAGCCCTCGGTCTTGACACAGCTTTTTAGAAGCCACCCAAGAAAGACTGTCTTTTTTTGCGCCCAGAGTAAGATGCATCGCTGCTCTTACCCCGACTCCTCCTCCCGGGCACTGCGCCCACTAGAGTTGGTCCACTCGGACCTTCTCGGTCCTTTCCCTATCAAGTCCCTCTCTGATTGGGTCAATATGTTCTCACCCTAACCGATGACTTCACCCGGATGCGGTGGGTCTACAGCCTGTGCCACAAGAGCAATGCCGCACTTGCGATCCGCCTGTAGCTTGTGATGGCTGAGCGTCAGTCTCGTCACACCCTGTACACGTTCTGCTCAGATCGTGGTGGCAAGTTCTTAGGCGAGATGGAAGCCTACTTTGCCAAGCACGATATCTTTCACTAGCTTTCCGCCCTTGCTACATCACAGTAGAATGGTGTGTCTGAGCGTTGGAACCGCACCATGGAGGATGCGGTTTACGCTATGCGGTCTGAGTGCGGTCTACCGGAGTCCTTTCCCTTTAAGGGCTTCTCCTACATGATGTGGGTCTCGAACCGCTTGCCGCATGGTCCACTTCCAGACCATGTTACGCCGTACGAGTTGTGGTACGGCCATCGTGCTGATCTCCATCTCGCTCGTGTTTAGGGGTCCCTTGCCTGTGTCTGGTACACTGAGGACCAGCAGGGGTCCAAGGTCTCACCACAGGGATGCATGTGTACCTTCTTTGGCATCTCTCCGCGGTCGGAGGCCTTGCGCTTTTGGGACCCTGCTCCCCATCGCATTGTCGAGTCTCAAGATGCTCTCTTCTTTGAGGCTCTCACCTACCGCGACTTGTTCAGCATTCTGTCGCTCGCCGCCGACCACGTTCCTACTTGTGTGACCTCTCGACGGATGGAGGAGTCTAGTCCTGCAGATGGGTCCGTCCGGGCCTCCTCAACTGTGGTCCGGTCTCCGGCAGCTGACGATCCGGCCATCGTGGCTGTGGGTCCAGTAGCCTCATTAGTCCCCTCTGGCACACCTGATCACGTGCCAATTTTGAGACCCCTCTAGCACACCTGATCCCGTGCCAGTGTGGGTCTCTTCTGACACACCTAATCTCGTGCCGATGTCAGACCCTTCTGGCACACCTGATCCCGTGCCATTGTTAGACCCCTCTGGCACATCCGATCCCGTGCCAATGTCGGTCCCCTCTGCCACACCTGATCCCGTACAATCGTCAGTGCCCTCTGGCACACCTGATGCCGTGCCAGTGTCAGTCCCCTCTGACACACCCACTCCCGTGCATCCCCTGCGGTTTTGGCTCAGCAGCCTTCCCCCCAGCCTGAGGTAAGCGCCTCAGCATTCCGCTACTCCCACGAGCCCGATTGTCGTCTTGGACCATTGGCCCGTAGGGCACAGCGGACTACTGACTCTGCGCCCAGGCGCCCGACTCGTAGTGTTCAGAGTGGCGAGCCTGGCACGAAGGCCCTTGGCTTGAGTGTCCAGGCAGACTACACTGAGGTGCATCCAGCATGTCCTGTCGGCCACGAGGTTGTCTCCCGAGAGTTCTTGGTCGCTTGCGATGCCGCAAACGACCTTGTCATGGTCAAACCGAGTCCGGAGGCGTGTGCCTTAGCCACCCGAAGCACTCCCTTGACGACGCCTTATCCAGGCACGTTGAAGGAGGCACTCTCAGCTCACGATGCAGACTTATGGCGTGTTGGTTGTGAGGATGAGATGAGAGCCATCCGTGAGCATGGTGTCTATGAGCTTTTCGACCTCCCGTCAGGGCGGAAGGCTGTACAAGCCAAGTGGGTCTTGTGTAAGAAGGTGAAGTCTGATGGCACACTGGATCGCTACAAGGCTCGCTTGATGGCCAAGGGATTCTCGTAGATTGAGGGAGTAGATTTCATTGACACCTTCGTACCCGTTGGCCACATGACCACCGCTCAAGCTTTGTTCGGGGTTGTTGCTCACCACGACTGGGAGCTGCACCAGATGGATGTGAAGAAAGTGTTCCTCCATGGCACCTTAGAGGAGGAGATCTACATGGTCCAGCCACCTGGATTCGAGGTCGGTGACAAGGTTTGGCGCTTACACAAGGCCTTGTACGGCCTGAAACAGTCACCCAGGTGCTGGAACTTGGAGAGCACCGGCACATTGACACGTGCCGGTTATGTGCAGAGTGATGCTGACTTGTCCCTCTTTCTCAGACGGACAGCTTAGAGCTTCACAGCCATCCTAGTCTACGTGGACGACCTCCTGATTGCGTCTCTGTCTATGGAGGCCGTGAAGGAGGCCAACGCAATTCTCCAGGCTGCCTACAGGATGAAGGACCTTGGCCTTGCAGTTGTGTTTCTCGGGATGGAGATCGTGCGTGATCGTCAGTGACAGACACTCTTGTTCCATCAGGCACGTTACGCTCGCCTTGTGGGGGAGCGGTTTGCTGACATCCTGGGTACAGTTCGTGCAGCCTCCACCCCCATCACACCTGACGGACAGGATGCTCTCAAGGTGGATGATCCCGTAGACCTGGAGGAGACCGTGGACTTGACCCTGTACATGCGCTTGATTGGCTCTTTGATGTACTTGGCCACTATCACACAACCCAACATTGCCTTTGCCGTCAACCTCCTTGCACAGTTTTCATAGTGTCCTCTGGTGAGAGATCTTCATGCGGCTGTGCAAGTGGTGCGGTACGTGGTGTCCACACCGTACCTTGGACTCTGCTTTCAACGGCAGTGTTCGGTGGTAGTCGACAGCTACACAGACAATGACTGGACGTGGAGTCCTGATGGGCGCAGTCGGACAGGCTACTTGTTCCTACTTCGTGGCACCATTATGTCGTGGCGCAGTGGCAAGCAGGGTTGTATCGCATGAAGCTCATCAAAGGCAAAGTATGTTGCTCTGGGGGCTTGGGCTGCTGAGGCGGTATGGCTGCAGTGTCTATTTTGTGAGTTGCGTCAGTCTGTGCCTTGCATCGTTTTGCGCTGTGACAACAAGAGACCTCTTGTCATCGCAGAGAACTCTGGTGTGTTTCAAGCACACACAAAGCACATTGCTGTTGAGCATGACTTTGTGCGTAGTCTTGTGCAACAACAGTTGATCTTCGTCATCTAGGTCGGCACAGACATGCAGCGGGCTGACTTCTTGACCAAGGAACTTGCGCGTGCAAAGTTCATGGTGGCCATTCGTTCTATCGGGCTACGCCCTTTGCCTAAGAGTGGCTGAGAGTGGGGTGTGTGAGCATGGACTGTTGAGCATCTTGTTGTGTAGCTGTCAGTTTTGCACGTGTATGGACATGCGTACCATCGGGTCATGAGGGAGTGTTGTGATGTGAGTTGTTTCTGTCTGTTTGTACAGCTTACTGTGACCACTCGGTCGTGTCCATGCTCGTGCAGATCCTTGATGCGGGCCCAGCTGGCATCGGAGCACCGACGGTCGGTGGGTCCATCCACGAGCAGCTGCCAGATGACTGCTACGACGTCCCGGATGCTTGCTGGGGTGCTCTGCAACTTTTCTGCAGACGCTAGAGTTTTCTCGGTGGACTGGCTCTCGAGCCCGATTTACATGTTTTGCATTCTCTGTCCACCAATCGATGCCGGACCTGTGCGTGTGATTAGTCGTAGCGTCTGGCTCGAGATTCTGCACCTCTAGGTCCAGACGACCAAAACAATGGTTTTGAGCCGGTTTCAAGACAAACTAACACTACCGCGTGCGTCACCCAATGTGTGCCGCAACAAGTATCTATGTTATATGCTTGTCAGTTTTCATTTCTCTCTACATCACTAAGCCAATAGAACTTATGATTCTTTGCGCGTCTACCTAGTCTGACCTCAGAAAATGCGTGGAAGCTTCCTAGCAACGCAGCCGCTGACTAGGCGTCAGTGCCTGATCAGACGGTGACGACAGTCACAGGTCGTACACACTACGGCAAGGGTTTGGCTAGGAGACACAAGGCAAAGTGTCAGAATGCTTCAATGTAGCATATGCAGAGAGAGATAACAAATGACAGGTCCAAAGCATAAATACTTGTCGTGGCGTACAGCGGGTGTCGCACGCGGCAGTCCAAGAGCTGTCCTAAAACTGGCCCAAAACCACTGTTTTGGCCGTAACTCTGCGCACACATGTCAGAATGCTACGCCGTCTGAACCTAGACGTGCAAAATCAAAAGACGGACACTACAACTGAACACATGCATGCATCCATTGACAGACAGTGAACATACAATGCAAAAACATGCAAATAGGCCTCATAGCCAGTCCGCCGAAAGACGCCTGCAAGATGTAGAAGACACAGCAGAGAGTCCCGGTGGCATCTGGGGCTCTGGTACAATGGTCGGCCAGCTCCAAGCTGGTAGTCCGCCGCCTGTCGTCGCGCCGGTGTCACCAGGGCCGCCCGCCTCACGGATCTGCACGAGTATGGACACGGCCGAGTGGTCACAGTAAACTTTACAGGAACGGCACAAAGCACAACACTCCCCCATGACCCGATGGTACGCATGTCCATACGCGTGCAGCACTGGTACAAACACAATAGTGAGTGACACAAACAAATGAGACGCAGACGCACATCCCACACTCAACCACTCTCACGCACGAGGCGAAGCCCAACAGAACGAATGACCACCAAGAACTTTCGGCGAGCAAGTGCCTTCGTCAAGAAATCAGCACGCTGCATGACAGTACCAACCCACATGATGGAGATCACGCGTCGCTCCACCAGATCACGAACGAAGTGATGCTTAACCGCAATGTGCTTTGTGCGAGCATGAAAAACACTAGAGTTCTCTACAACGGCGAGAGCACTCTGGTTGTCGCAACGTAGCACAATGGCGGGTACTCACTGCCCAAGCTCAAGAATGGCGGGTACTCGTTGCAGCCATACTGCCTCAGCAGCCCCTGCGCCCAAAACAACATACTCTGCCTCTGACGAGCTACGTGCAATCCAACCCTGCTTCCCGCTTCGCCAAGACAGAGCGGTACCACCGAGCAGAAACACGTAGCCAGTACGACTGCGTCCATCAGGGATCCAAGCCCAATCACTGTCAGTGTAGCCGTCAAGGACCACCGAACACTGCCGACAAAATCAGAGTCCGAGCTACGGCGTGGAGACCACGTACCGTACCACTCGCACAACCGCGTAAAGGGCTCTCGCACGTAGAGCCTGCGAGAAGTGAGCGAGGAGGTTGACGGCGAACACAATGTCAGGACGCGTGGTGGTGGCCAGGTACATCAGAGATCCGATGAGACGGAGGTACAAGGTCA
>SZWC01006112.1:115424-127631 GCA_023375785.1 Penium margaritaceum | reverse complement strand
TGGCTTCTCGAAAGAAGCCACGTCAAGACCAAGAGCAGGCTGTGTCCGAATGAGCTTCGACACAGTGTCGGAGCCTATGTGACACAGACGACGATGAAGCAACCGCTGGTGTTCCGGGGATAGAACACCGGTGACAAAAACGTGACTGGATGAGGAGGGAGAGCAAGGGGAGGAGGGCCGAGCGATACGATACAAATCATCTATGACTGAAGCACGCAGGACAATGCTACGGTTGTCAATAGCAGTCACAGTCGCTCAATCAGTAGCATGCTCTACAGAGAGACCCATCAGAGTGCAGGCACGCATAGAAAGCAGGCTGAGCTCAAGATCAGGCACAAACAACACGTCAAAAAGATACAGGGGGCCAGACGGACCGTCAAAACACACAACCCCCACACAGTGGACCGGCAAGGACTGACCAGAGCCTGTACGAACAGAACGGCCAGTCGTGACAGGACCGAGTACGACAAAGTCACTACGACGGCACGTCATGTGATGGGTGGCCCTAGAATCGATGATAACGTGCCACTGGAGTCACGACTTGTGGACGTCACTGTACAACGAGCAATGGAACACTCCGCATCAGAGGGACGCTGAGCCGTCACAAGGGACGAACGACGTACATCACGAAGATGAGACTCATGAATCCAGTATGTGCACTCAGGCCCATCATCATCACATGCTGACTGTGCTCCCCCACACGCGTCATCACAAGCCACGGGAATGAACGAACAAGCAGCCTTTGAACCATCTGACGATGACAACACACTCCCACCTCCCTGAAAACGAAGCGCAAGAAGATGACAAAGCTCAGCCATGGTGCGGTCACGTGGGTCCGGATCGCTGCTGCTCGCCGGTGAGGACGTAGGAACAGCTGCAATCGTGGCCGGCGCACGTCCTGAGGAGGGTGCGGGTGACACGCCGGACGTGGAACGAAGAGCATGAGCTGCCTGAAGCACACGGGTGATCCGGGCCCAGTCAAGCGGCTGCTGGCACTCGGTGTAGCGATGGGCGCCTCCACAGTTGTAGCAGTGCACACAACGGCCACTGCTAACACTGGATGACGGCTGCTGGTGACCTGATCCGCGCCTCCTATTCCTCTTCTTCCCCTGGGCAGCTGCTGCAACGCCCTGTGTCTACTTAGGTGTAGACGGGGTCGAAGAGGAGGAGGAAGATGAGGTAGTGATGGAGGTGGATGAGGGTGACTGCAGGAGGGAAGATGGTGGTGATGCGACGACTGCTGCAGCGAAGGAAGTCTCCAAATGCGCTACTGCTGCCTCGCGGGCTGAAGTCATTTGGAGGAAAAGCCGATGCGCCCAAGGGAGCAGCTGCAGAGTGGCTGAGAAAGGCTCGAGGACAGCGTCGCTGTACCGTGTGAAGATGTCGGTGTACTCAAGGCAAACTCCGAGCATAATCGTCCGAAGTGCCTACAGCTGTGTGCCTCCTGAGGTCCCTAGACGCGTGTAGATACGCATGGCACGTCGCCAGTAATCCGCTGCAGACTCCGCAGGCCCCTGACGGAGCGAATGGAAAGCACGAATGTGTGACGTATGAGTGGCGTACGTCTCTGCGGTCAGCAGGGATAACGCCAGATCCCAGCCTCCACGAGGATCGGCGCCGGTGCCTGTGCCAGCCTCGCCAAGAAAGGGGCAGAAGTCGACAACAGTCTCGCGTGGCATGGCGTAAAGAAGTCCGCGCATGGCCCGGGCTGCTGTCAGTGCCTGTGCTGGGTCTGTAGACTGGTATGGGCTGTGGTAGTAAGGCCACACTCCCTCAGACGTAGCCCATACCTGAAACAGGATCTCCTAAGAGTCAAAACCATCCTCGCTGATGTACCGTGGAGGTGGTGCCTCAAAGTCCTTAGGCTGCCGCTCCGTGGGGAGAGCAACCGCAGGCTGAGGAGGACGAGAGACGGGAAAAACTCCTGGGAGAGGGTGATCGCAGGGGTAGTCAGGTGATCGTATCGGGGAAAGCGGTGGAGGACGGGTACCCGTCTGCAGCTGACGGAGGCGCTCCTGGAGAACTCGAACCTCCTACTCTTGGGAATCATCCGTGATGTCTGGCATGAATGGCTCATCGTGTAGTGGCTCATCATCAAGGAGGTCAGCAGGTGGTGGGTCAGGTAGAGATTCTGTCACAGGCGCCTGGACCGAATGTTGGGTAGAGATTGCAACTTTGGCAGCTTTCAGAAATCCGCGGAGGAGTGGTGGACTGAGCGCGCAAAAGCTCAGTCAGCGTGCGGATAGCGTCAGTCTGCTCTCTCTGGAGACGACGCATCACATCCTGCTGGCTGCGCAGGTCCTCAATGGCCTGCGAGCGTGGACTGAGTACGCCAGACGAGGAGGAGGGGTCGCCTGGTCCCTTCTCCTTGCTGTCGGACAGACTCATGTCGTCGCTCAGTATGGGACGACGGATGAAGTTTGTTGGATTTTAAAAGCATCAGTGTTTCTCGAGGATTTGAAATGCTGGCAACTTTTGACTGTCCGGCCAAAAATTTGAATATGGTGATGACGTCAGCAGGTGGTTGCTGACGTCAGCACGACTGATGACGTCAGCAAGAAAAATTGCTGACGTCGGCTTGTCTCCTTTTTTCTCTTTCTCGCGAATCTGCGCGCGCGTGCAGCCGCTCCGCGGTGGCCGCACGGACGCTGCGCAGAAGTTGCGCAGCAGATTCCGCCCAGTTGCTGCTGCAGCTGTGCTGTCAGCTGTATTAGCAGCTGTGTAGCTGCGAATGCAGCGGTGGCAGCAGCGGCTGCGCTGCTGCTGTTGCTGCTGCTGCTGCTGCGCGCTGCGGCTGCTGCTCGCTACCGCCGCCGTGTGCTGCTGCCGCTGCCGCTGCCGCGCTACTGCTGCTGCTACTGCTGCTGTTGCTTTGCTGTTGTGGCCGCGGCTACCGCTGCTGCTGTTGCGTTGCTGTTGCCGCCACTACTGCTGTACTGCTGCTGCTACTGCTTCTCCTGCGCTGCTGCTGCCGCTACTGCTGTTGCGCTACTGCAGCCGCCGCTACTGCTGCTGTCACTGCTGCTGCGCTGCTGCTGCCGCCGTCTCTGCTGCTACTGCTCTGTTGTTGCCGCTGTGGGAGGGGCAGCTGCACTCACTGCAGCCGCCACACACCTTGCGTGGCAGTGCACAACGCTGCTGCTGCCTCTGCTGCTGCGATCTCACGTGGTGGATGGGGCTGCGTAGACGGCGACCGACTGTCTCCGAAAGGCCTCAAGAACTCTGCTGTAGCGATGACTCCCACTGCAGCTGCTCTGCTTCGTCTCTGCTGCGCAGCTCACTGAGAACTGTCTCACTGCTCTGATACCATGAGAAAATGCGTGGAAGCTTCCTAGCAATGCTGCCGCTGACTAGGCGTCAGTGCCTGATCAGACGGTGACGACAGTCACAGGTCGTACACACTACGGCAAGGATTTGGCTAGGAGACACAAGGCAAAGTGTCATAATGCTTCAATATAGCATATGCAGAGAGAGATAATAAATGACAGGTCCAAAGCATAAATACCTGCCGCGGCGCACAGCGGGTGTCGCACGCGGCAATCCAAGAGCTGTCCTAAAACAGGACCAAAACCACTGTTTTGGTCGTAACTCTATGCACACATGTCAGAATGCTACGCCGTCTGAACCTAGACGTGCAGAATCAAAAGACGAACGGTACGACTGGTCACATGCATGCATCTATTGACAGACAGTGAACGTACAATGCAAATAGGCCTCATGGCCAGTCCGCCAAAAGACGCCTGCAAGATGTAGAAGACACAGCAGAGAGTCCCGGTGGCATCTGGGGCTCTGGGACAGTGGTCGGCCAGCTCCAAGCTGGTAGTCCGCCGCCTGTCGTCGCGCCGGAGTTGTTGGTTTGTGTGGCTTCCACCCGTCACGACCGACACTGCTAGTTTACCGATATACCCACATTCGGGGTATATGGCAGAGGAGAGCGTGACGACACGACGGGCCTCCAGACTGCACCGAGACTTCTCCAGCACCTACGACAGCGCCGGAGAGACGCGGTCGATGCGTTCCGGCAGCCATGTAGGCTTGTCAGGAGGTAGGAGAGTTTTCTCGGTGGGTTCAGACCCGCGCACCCGGTTGACTGTACCGGTGCGACGAGGAGACCCGATGGCTATTGTGGGGCTTCCGATGTTCGGAAAGCCATCTGTGATGACTGGACGCTGATTTTGAGATTTTCTGGCACTGTTCCTATTTTCTCGGTGGTCGAGACCCGGGTACTCGGAGAGCTGTTCCGGTGCCTCGAGGAGACCACCATTATTGTTATCGTGGTGTACGAAGTGTGTTCTCCCCGCTGACCCATTTCGGCTCAGCGGGGGTGACGGGGCCCGGTGCGGCTAGCTTCCGGCGCCCCTACTTAAGCCTGCTAGGGGCTCATTTGTAATCCCTCCTTGTTCTTTATATTCAGCGTTCCAGACTTAGCCAAATTGTTGCCGTCTTGCATTGCACTCACACACAGAGCTCATGTTCGTGCTTGCATGGACCTGCATGCCTTAAATTTATTTTCCAATTTGGTATCAGAGCACAGGGGGGCGTGTGAGCAGCAGAAGCAGTAGTAGTGGGCGGAACGCAAAGAGAACGCGCCACGTGGCGCCACGCCGGCAGCAGCGTGAGGGAGCGCAAAGCGACTGCACGTGAACGCCACAGGGGCGGTGAGCCACGCACAGCAGCAGCAGCAGTAGCAGTAGCAGCATCAGCACGCATTGGCAGCAGCAGCGTGCACGAGCAGCAGCGACGCAGCACTAGCTTGCAGCCGTGACAGCAGCGAGCAGCAGCAACGAGGAGAAGCAGCAGCGTGCAGCAGTAAGGAGCGACGTAGCAGTAGTAGAAGCAGCAGCAGCAGTCGCAGCAGCTTTAGCAGTAGCAGCAGCAGCCGCAGCAGCAGCAGCAGCAGCAGTAGTGTGCAATGGCATGCAGAGCAAAAGAAGAAAAAAAAACAAGGCAAGAGCAGATCCGCAGCAGCAAGCAGCAGCAACAGCTGCTGCGTAGAGCAGCAGCAGCAGCAGTAGCAGCAACATCTGCAGCAGCTGCACCTGCCGCTGCAGCTGCTGCTGCCGCTGTGAGGAGGGCCTCGCAGCCCTCCTCTGAAGGGGGGGGACTATGAGGGGGCCTGTCGACCCCGTTCGCCACCCCCCCTCTCTCCCTCCTTTCTCCCCTCCTCAAGGGGGCCCTCGGAGGGCCCCGCCGAACCCCCTCCGAGAGGGCCTACGGAGGGGGCCCGTCGGTCTCGCGGGCCCCCTCGGCCCCGTCGGCCCCGTCGGCCGACCGACGGGTGGGCCGGGTCAGAGGGGCGGAAGGGACCCCCCCCCCTCGTTACTCTCTCGCTCTCTCTCGCTCGCTCGATCAATGAGCGAGCGAGCGAGTAGTGCACGGGAGGGAGGGCGGGAAAAGCCGGACCTCCCCCCCCCTCCCCTATCTCCCCCTATTTTACTGATTTCCCCAGCTTTGGGGCAATCGAGAATAGGGGCTACAAGTGAAAAAAAAACTACGGAGGGGGTACGCCTCAGGATAAGGGGTGAAGGAAAAAAAAAACACGGGAGGGTGAGGCCGCGAAAAGAGAATATCAACAAAAAAAAAGAGAAAAAGGGGGAGGAAAAGACAGTTTCAACCAAATGTACGGGACCATCGAGTAGCCCGTCATCTCATCGACACTGCACTTGCAGCAACCGCTGCAGCATCAGCGGCGGTTGCAGCAGCGCTTGCAGTTTCACCATCTGCACCGGCAACAGATTGTGTTGTCGGTGGCGATTTCCGCTTCAAGACGTGTCGTGGACCGGCGTCTCCCTGGGGCCCGTGGATTGGTGCGCGCACTTCACCCCGTAGGATCGCCGGCGGATTCGAGTCTTACCGTCTCCGAGGGCTGGGTCGTCTACCGCTTGGAGCAGCAGCCACCCCTGCAGCCGCCACCCTTTCTCGTCTTGGAGCAGTCGTCGCTCCATTCGTGGCAGCAGCATTGGTCGCCGCAGCCAGTCAGACTCTCGTCTCGTGGTGTGCTGTGGTAGTGCAGCTCTTCCCTTCTGGTCACGTTTGCTGACCCGGACGCCGTGACCTCCAGGAGTGATAGTACCTGCGGACCTCATTCTCTCCCGTGGCTTGGTGTTTACCACCGGGAGCAGGTGCCCTTGGCACCTATCCATTGTCCAGCGCACGAGATGAGTGCGCGAATATGTGAGCAGGCGCCCTGCGCATTCGCCTGCTACTACTGTGGTGATGGACGTCATGGTTGGCATCGCTGTTGGACGCGCCCTCCCGGCTGGCATCCACCTTGGCTACAGCCTCGTCCGAGCCTGCGTCCTCCACAGCATACGGATCTACCGGCATTGGTAGATCCCCTAGCTGGACCTCTGGCGAGCATGTTCGCCGAGATCTGCAGCCTACGGCAGACGGTGCAGCGGCTCTGTGACCTCGTTGTCCTTGAGTGTGCTTCTTCTACTCGTTCGTCGACGGCCTCTTCGACCACATCTCCTCCATCATCTCCTCCTTCTTCCTCTGATGGTGACCCTTCAGCTTCACCTGCCAGCCAGTCCCAGGCTGACACCATCCTTTTGATCCTCCACTCTGCTATGACCACGCCGCCAACCCGCGATGACTTGTCTTCCAGCAGTCGTTCCAGTCGAGTGACTCTGCGACGTCGTCGTCACCGCTCTGCACGGCGTGCTCGCGCCGGTGTTGATACATCCTCCACCTCCTCGGCCTCCGTTGCTGTACCTGTCGAGGGGGAGTGTGGTCACCGCGCATTGCGTGATGCGACAGTAGCGACAGGATCCGCAGTCGGGTCGAGGGGGAGTGAGTCTGATCCTGACATGGAGGTCATGGTGCAGACTTGCGTGTCATCGAGCTTGACTTCCACGTCCGCGCTGGATCCAGATCTTCTACAGCAGCAGCTTGCGTCAGGAGGTGTCCAGGCCCGGCGTGCCTGGGCGGTGCCACTCGCGGCTTCTACCGGTGGCGGCCCGGCGGTGGCACACGGGTCCTGTACAGATCAGGACACATCTTTGGGAGTTTTGGCGGAGTTTGTGCAGCAGGCTCACACGAGCCCGGCGGAGGTTCCATTGCAGGAGATATGCGTGTCATCGAGGTCGACATCCACGTTGGGATAGGAGCCGGACGTTCTGCAGTAGCAAATTGCATCACGAGGAGTGCAGGTCTCATGTGCCTTGGCAGTGCCACTTGCGACTCCGACCGATAGCGGCCTGGCGGTGGCACATGAGTCCCGCGCGGATCGGGATACCCCACACAGATTTCCTGGGGCGTTGGCGCACGGGACTCATACTTGCCTGACAGTGGTCACAGTACACGAGCATAGTCGACCGGCTGGTCTGTTGGAGGTTGAGGCGTTCTTAAGAGCAGCAGTTCTCAGAGATGTCGCCGGGTCATATGCTACAGCAGACACAGCAGGCTCCACCACCTCATCTGCGCTACCTGAGGACCAGCTTCAGCGTGAGGAGTCGTTCAGGTTCCCACAGCCTCCAGGTTCCCGTACACACGGAGCAGCGACATACATGACGGAGTCAGATGATGGTCCTCACTCTATCATAGAGCAGGTGGCAGCGACCAGTCCTCCCGGCGAGACAGTGCGTGAGCGCCAGTTGCGCTTGCTGGTCACCTTGACGGGCATTGTCGAGCTGGAGCCCTGTACACCTGTTTCCACTACGGCGGCAGTTGAGGACAGTGATGCAGATCCTTACACGGAGATGGAGTCATCTCGTCAGTAGGAGTTGAGTTCTGCCCCTTCGTGTTCATCTGTTGCTGACCTTGCTGATCACATGGACACTGAGAGTAGCAGTACCTGCACGGACGACGTTTCCACATGCTCTACGGACTCTGACGGCTCCTCCTCTTTCTCTCTCGGCATGCGACCGCTCACTCATCGCACGACAGACACGAGCTGTGATGTGGATGCGACACCTGCAGCTGCATCCGATGATCCAACGTCTCGGCACATTGCAATCTTGGTTGACCCCCAGGATGATGCAGCAGCACCAGTTCCATCGTCTCCAGCAGCAGAGATGCAGATGGCTCTCTACTCACGAGTTGTGCAGTCTGCGTGTACAGCATCCAGTGAGGCACAGTTTATTCTACACCAGGACACGCAAGGACTGGCATACCCTACGCAATGCAGATTCACGTGAGGAGTCGTAGCCGGAGACACCACTTCGTCTTTGAGGGAGGGAGTCGACTCGCACGTGACAGGAGGAGCTATTTCTACATGTTGGACACATCACATGACTCATCGCCCAGGATCTGTTCAGCTACGACATCAGCATCTCCATCGAGGACATCGCTCCCAGGTTCATCTGCCCAGAGGGAGTGTTGTGTAGACCTCAACCTGACGCGACGTCATGGGAGATGCATGGGGAGGTCCATGCTCTGTTCTGAGCATCTACAGCATCCCGCATGTGCCTCACGCTATGTGTCTACACAGCTGCATACAGATGGTAGCACACTGTTGGTCGAGACCCAGACACTTGGTGCATTGCACCAGTGTCACGAGGAGACCATGTGATCGTGTGTCTTAGTGTGTCGCTATACTGTGTGTGGCATTGTGCATGCGAGCTGTTGGTCGAGACCCGGATAATTGGTGCATTGCACCAGTGTCACGAGGAGACCATGTGATCATGTGTCTTAGTGTGTCGCTATACTGTGTGTGGCATTGTGCATGCGAGCTGTTGGTCGAGACCCGGATACTTGGTGCATTGCACCACTGTCACGAGGAGACCATGTGATCGTGTGTCTTACTGTGGCTATAGTGTGTGTGGCATGTGCATGCGAGCTGTTGGTCGAGACCCGGACACATGGTGCATTGCATCCGTGTTACGAGGAGATTCTCCCTTGATCCTGTGTTTGGATGATGATGCTATTGAGTTGGATTGCTCGTAGTGGTCGAGACCCGGACCCTAGTACAGCCAGTGTCACGAGGAGACCATCTTGTCCTCTGACATGTGTATGATGGGCATTACACTGGTTTGTGCACGTGTGCATCCCTCCTCTCTGTTGTGCTTTGTGCCGTTCCTGTACAGTTTACTGTGACCACTCGGCCGTGTCCATACTCGTGCAGATCCCTGAGGCAGGCGGCCCTGGTGACACCGGCGCGACGACAGGCGGCGGACTACCCGTCTGGAGCTGACCGACCACTGTTCCAGAGCCCCAGATGTCACCGGGACTCCTTCCTGTGCCTTCTACGTCTTGCAGGCGCCTTTCGGCGGACTAGGCATGAGGCCCATTTGCATGTTTTTGCATTATATACTCGTTGTCGGTCGATGGGTGCATGCATGTGACCAGTCATTGCGTGCGTCTTTTGATTCTGCACGTCTAGGTTCAGACGGCGTAGGATTCTGACATGTGTGCGCAGAGTTACGGCCAAAACAGTGTTTTTGGGCCGGTTTTAGGACAGCTCTTGGACTGCCGCGTGCGACACCCGCCGTGCGCCGCGGCAGGTATTTATGCCCTGGACCTGTCAGTTGTCATTTCTCTCTACATATGCTATATTGAAGCATTCTGACACTTTGACTTGTGTCTCCTAGCCAAACCCTTGCCGTTGTGTGTACGACCTGTGACTGTCGTCACCGTCTGACTAGGCACTGACGCCCGGTCAGCGGCCGTGTTGCTAGGAAGCTTCTACGCACTTTCTCATGGTATCAGAGCAGTGAGACAGATCTCACTGAGCTGCACAGCAGAGACGCAGCAGAGCAGCAGCAGTGAGAGTCACCGCTGCAACAGATCTTCTGGGACCTGCTGGAGACGGCCGTTCGCCGTCCGCGTACTCCACCCACCACGTGAGATCGCAGCTGCTGAGGCAGCAGCNCAGATCTTCTGGGACCTGCTGGAGACGGCCGTTCGCCGTCCGCGTACTCCACCCACCACGTGAGATCGCAGCTGCTGAGGCAGCAGCAGCAGCGCGTACCGCCACGCAGAGGCGTGTGGCGGCTGCGGTGCGTGCAGCCGCCACTCCCCCCCCACAGCCGTAGCAGCAAAGCAGCAGTAGCAGAGGCGGCGGCTGCCGCCGCGCAGCAGCAGCGCAGCAGTAGCGGCCACCACAGCAGCTTGGCAGTAGCGGCGGCAGCAGCAGCGCAGCAGCGGCGTCGACAGCAGCAGCGCAGCAGCGGCAGCGGCACAGCAGCACCAGCGGCAGCCGCGGCAGCAGCAGCAGCTCAGCAGTGGAAGCAGCAGCAGCGCGCGGCGGCGGTAGCCAGCAGCAGCGCGCGGCGGCGGCGGCTAGCAGCAGCTGCAGCGCGCAACAGCAGCGCCGCGCGCAGCAGCAGCCGCCGCGCGCAGCAGCAGCAGCAGCGCAGCCGCCGCTGCCACCGCTGCACACGCAGCTACGCAGCTGCTGCTGCAGCTGATAGCGCAGCTGCAGCAGCAGCTGGGCGGAAGCTGCTGCGCAGCTTCCGCGGAGCTGCCGCGCGCCACCGCGTAGCGGCAGAACCGTGACAAGAAAAAAAAAAGGACGGGACGAGCTGACGTCAGCATTGTTCGTTGCTGACGTCATCAGGTCGTGCTGACGTCAGCAACCATTTGCTGACATCAGCATTACACTTAGCCAAATTTTCAACCGAAAAGTCAAAAGTTGCCAGCGTTTCAACTGCTCGAGAAACGGAGACGGTTCTGAAATCCGGCAAAACTTTACATGTCGTCACATAGTGAGCGGCGACATGAGTTCGCCCGACGACAAGGACAAGGGACCAGGTGATCCCTCCTCCTCTTCTTCAGGGGTATTGAGCCCTCGCTCGCAGGCCATCGAGGACCTGCGCAGCCAGCAGGAGGAGATGCGTCGTCTGTAGCGAGAGCAGACTGACGCGATCCGCACGCTGACTGAGCTTCTGCGCGCTCAGTCCACGGCTCCTCCGCGGACTTCTGAGGGAGCTGCCGGCGTTGCGGCCTCCACCCAGCACTCAGCTCAGGTGCCCGTGACAGNTCCATCAGCTGCAGACGGGTATCCGACCTCCACCCGTCTCCCCGATACGACCGTCACCTGACTTCCCCAGTGATCATCCCCTTCCAGGAGTTTTTCCCGTCACTCGCCCTCCTCAGCCTGCGGCTGCTCTCCCCACGGAGCGGCAGCCAAAGGACTTTGAGGCACCACCTCCACGGTACATCAGCGAGGATGGATTTGACTGTTGGGAGATCTTGTTCCAGGTGTGGGCCACTTCCGAGGGAGTTTGGCCTTACTACCACAGCCCATACCAGTCTACAGATCCAGCACAGGTGCTGACAGTAGCCCGGGCCATGCGAGGGCTTCTCTACGCCATGCCACGTGAGACTGTCGTTGACTTTCGTCCCTTCCTCGACGAGGCTGGCACAGGCACCGGACCTGATCCTCGTGGAGGCTGGGATCTGGCGTTGTCCCTACTGGCCGCAGAGACGCACGCCACGCGTGTGTCACACATTCGTGCTTTTCACTCTCTCCGTCAGGGACCAGCGGAGCCTGCAGCGGATTACTGGCGACGTGCCATGCGTATCTACACGCGTCTGGGGACCTCAGGGGGCACACAGCTGTGGGTGCTTTGGACGATCATGCTCAGAGTTCGCCTGGAGTACACCGACATATTCACTCGGTACAGCGATGCTGCTCTCGAGCCTTTCTCCGCCACCCTGCAGCTGCTCCCGTGGGCCCATCAGCTTTTCCTCCAGGTGACGTCGGCTCGCGAGGCAGCAGTAGCACATCAGGAGACTTCTCTCGCTGCAGCAGTCCTCGCCTCACCACCATCTTCCCGCTTGCAGTCACCCTTACCTTCCTCCATCACGACCTCATCTTCCTCCTCTTCTTTGACCCCGTCTACACCCACACAAACGCAGGGCGTTGCAGTAGCCGCCCAGGGGAAGAAGAAGAATAGGAAGCGCGGATCGGGTCAGCAGCAGGCGTCATCCAGTGGTAGCAGTGGCCGCTCCGTACACTGCTACAGCTGTGGAGGTGCCCATCGCTACACCGAGTGCCAGCAGCCACTCGACTGGGAGCGCATCACTCGCGGACTTCAGGCTGCCCATGCCGCTTGCACCGCGTCCGGCACGTCGACCGCACACTCCTCTGGACGCGCGGCGACTACGACTGCAGCTGTTCCTGCATCCTCACCGGCGAGCAGCAGTGATCCAGACCCACGTGACCGCACCATCGCCGAGCTCCGTCATCTTCTGGCGCTTCGCTTTCAGGGAGGTGCGAGTGTGTTGTCATCGTCGAGTGGGTCACAGACTGCTTGTTCGTCC
>SZWC01006112.1:24086-57590 GCA_023375785.1 Penium margaritaceum | reverse complement strand
CACTCACCTCTCTCTCTCTCTCTCTCTCTCTCTCTCTCTCTCTCTCTCTCTCTCTCTCTCTCTCTCTCTCTCTCTCTCCCTCTTCCTCTCTCGGTTGATCATTTCCTGTTCCTCCATGCCCACCATCACGACCATGATTCACATGCAACCCGTAGTTGGTCTTGACTCCTCCACCTTCTTGCTTGTATATTCTGCTGACTACCATGGATGTGTCCGAGGAAAGATGCACAGGTCTTCTTTCTCAACCTTAAATTCTCACGTGTCTCATCCTCTTGACTTGCTGCATATGGATGCCATGATGTCCTTGTCCCATGAATTCCATGGTGGTCCTCGATGTTATGTTACGTGATGGATGAAATCTCCCAAAATTGCTAGATTTTTGCACTTTTTAAGAGGAGTGACATCTGCCAGCCCTTGTTTTCTAATTGGTTCTGGTTGAGAGAGCTTGTCACCTCTCTGTTTTTACATTCCATGATAACTGGGACGGCTAGTTTATGGGATCCATCACAGTCCACCTTGAATCGTACAGGGTGTATCTCAAGTCCTCGTCTCCATAGACATCCTAGAATAGAGAATGGAGTCTTCGGGGACTGGCACCATACCCTTTCTCACGGTTTGCATTCTCTGCTCTCTAAGTCCAGGCTCTCCACTTATTGCTTTTGAGGTGATGAGCTATACAACCTGGATGTTGAATCGCGTTCTCCACAAAATGCTTCAAAAGACTGTTACACCATTTGACTGGCATAGCCTAGCCGTCGTGCTATTATCCGCCTTGCCCAGTTCTAGGGCGGCATAGCATTGGTCTGGCTGTCGCATGACATGCATCATGGCATACACTTGCCACACATTTGCCTGTGTTTCTTTCACGCGTTACAAAGCGTAGCGCTTCTGGGATCCAAAGTACCATCGGGTGATTGATTCCCAAGATCCCTCATGATTTGAGTCTGTAATTCTTCATAACCTTGATCATCTCTCATCTTTTTCCTCCCTTGTGCTGCTCTCTCAACAGAGGGGGTATGTTCAACAATCCTTTTTCTTGGGGTTTGGCTGGTTGTTAGGTCCACTCCCCACATTGTCATACCATGCACTGTCTGCACCACCTGATTCATCAGTGTTGTCATGATGAGCAGGTTATGGGAAATTCCCTGTTGCATAAACCGTTGTTTCTTCATCTGAGTCCCCCTCTTATGCCTCACCTATTGTTGCATCTATTCTAGCCATTTCCTCTTTGATCCACTCACCCCCCTCCTGTCAATGTTAGTCTATAAAGGGCAACTCTGGGTGCTTTCAACGGGTCCTACATCCGGTTCATCCATTGCCTTGGTACATTAATCGCAGTCCCAACCCAAGCCTCAGTCAGATCCAAGGACATGATAAGATTTCCCTGCTCTTTTGTCCCCAGCTGCCCTTGTGATTCCCATGGGAGTTCATGTGCACGGTCTGGAAACTGGGGTATTTCACTCCAACTATACACGCGCAACACTGTGATTGTGAGCATCATTTGGTGGCTGTTTTATGTATTGAGTTTTCCTGATGTATGGTCCACAACTTTTGGTCATAGAAGAGTTACAGCAGCAGGCCAAAAAACAGTGGCGGCAGCAGAAATAACAAATTTTAAGGAGCCTCAGTAGCAGCATCAATGGTGGCATGAGAACCAGCAGAAATAGCTGCAACAGCAGCAGATCCTGCAGGAGCACCAGCTTGTTTCATACGGAGCCCGGTTTTCAAGTGAGGAAAAAACTCAGCAGGAGTTGAAACAATAATGGACGAATGCTTCAATGCCATGGTGGCAGCTCTGAACCAGCAGCAACCTGACTGCTCCTTGCAGTAGGAAAGCTGCTTGGAAGGTTCCAACTACCCAATAGATGAGCTTGAACCGTCACGAGCTCTATCATTGGCAAGTCCGTTGGTCTACAAGCTGGTCGATAGACAATAATGTCAATTAATCAGGCTGCCAGGCTGAGTTCCGGCCCAAGTTTGACTCATTGGAAAGAAGGAAAGAGCACAACATCATTGACTGTGGTGCCCATCCTAGAGATACATCCCAGGCCTGACATTCCATGACCCCAGTCTTCGGTTTTTATTACTCTCAATTTTTTATTAAACGGTTTTCCCTTTGGTTTTCATTTTTTTCCTCTGATTTTTGTCTCTCCTTGTTTTTGGTCGAGATTCCAATAATCGTGGACCTATCTGAACTATCAACAAAGACTCTTTCATTTCCCTCCTAGTGAAGTCCCATGAACATGGGATTTGTCCCGTAGCTTGAAAGACAGATCCCTCACCTATCTTTGTCTATTCTTGGTCATGGTTGTGGCAGCAATGCCACTGCTCGAGTGACGTCAGGCCCCATCCTAGCATTATTCTACCATTACGGGCCACCATTCGCATCCTAAAGCCCCCCCATCCCACCGTGATTGTAGCCGTTAGCTTCGTCATCTTTGTCTTCATCATCTGAACTTCCCTGTCTCCCACTACCGCAAGTGATGCCACAACATATGTGTTTTCCACTAGATATGCATGCATCATTCTCCCTAGTAGCATCAGCCTTCTCCCTTCCAGTAACTGCTGAAAAGCCAAGATGGCATTCCACTTCTAACTGCATGAGTCTGCTATTCGTGTCAATAAGTGTCGCCATTGCGTGCCGGATGGAGCCCTTGGGGACACGTTGTCTGGCAACGCTAGTGGGGTTGCTGACTGGATTTGCGAGAGGCAGTTTGTTGCGTTTCTACTTTTAGTCTCTCAGCATGAAGCAGATTGGATGCAATAGTGATGTTTTAAACAATGTTATCAAATGTCATGTGACTACACCCGCTCGTGTGTCCAGTGGCAGTTTCATCATTTACTTTGAAGCCACTCATCAGATGGCATCATTGCCTAGAACATCTATTTGTTTGGGTCATGTTGGCCTTAGTAACTTTGTTTTTGCTCTAGCTGAGGTATAGCTAATCATCCCCATTTTGTGCACGGCACATTCAGTGTATAAGGTATGTAGATTTTGGTGGTTTCCATTAAGTTGTTTTAAGAGTTTGTCATCTTCTGTTTACATGGAAAAGCATGTAGACAATACCTGTGCCTTGGGAACTACATGCCATAATTCAACCCAAAAAAAAAATGTGCCAGTCTGGGTGAAACGTACAACAGACGTACATATGCCTTGAAACATTTTGAATGGACTTGTTTGTAAAGCGGATGCTTACTTCCAAGTACTTGAATTCAAATGGAGATGAACTTCTCGTCAAGTGCATTCTTGCATTTGCTCATTTATACTTTCTTTCTGTGAAAAACCGCGGAACTCGTCCATTCCCCCAAACCCTCAATTGCATTAGAGCAGTGAAGCTGGTGCATGTATTGTAAAGCAACTATTTTTGTACACCAGTGTGTTGCATACACTAGTTCACATTCTTCCATTTCCATTAGATACACAATCAATGTATACTTTCCCAATACAATTTTACCTAGGGAGGGAGGAGGCAGCACGGGATCTGATGTCCACCCCCCCCAAAAGGATAGAGTGTATTAGCAAAGTGTAACGGGGTGGTTTATTTATTTCATGTGATGAGAAAAAAATGGCACACTGATGTATCTCCGCTCGTGACCACCGATGTATCACGATTGACAATCTACGATTGACAATCGAGGATCTAGAACAACAAGCGATAGACACCGTTCAATGATTGATGATCAATAATCAACAATCAACGATTATTGACAGATAGTCGACGTTGAAAGGTGAGGAAAACTGACTACAAAACGGACACCACATAGTGAGGATTCCCCCCAAAATCAACAAATGTATTCGGGTAGTGTAGCTGGTGCACACATTGTATATAAACTAGTTTTGTACACTTGAGTATCATATACAGTAATGTTTTTTTTTTCAACCATGTTGTAACGGGCGTGTCTCTGGCTCTTGCACTGAGGTTGTCCTCAAAGTTTGCAAGATGGTGTCTAGAGCTCGTTGGAGGGATTTCCCCTCCACGTCACTCTTGAAGGCAATCGTCACCAACGACCCGTGCAAGGAGACTTTAAAAATTTTAGTCCCCTTGTTTTGGGTCCCACACGGGGGGTGTTACTTTGAAGTTGTTTTTTTTGCACGATTTTTTTGTAAACAAAACACAAATTTTGTACCAAACAATCTCAACTTTTTTTCATGTGATGGCGCAAAATCGTCACATGCAAGGCACGTCTCACAATTTTTTACTACGCTTTAATCCCTCTCGTGTCTCTCTCCCTCGCTCTGAGCCCCTCTCCTTTCTCACTTGAGGTGGCACGGAGGAGAGGACAAGGACAAGGGCTTGAGGCCACAGGCCTTGGCCGTTGAGGCCTTGTATCCTCCTGGCCGCCGATTGAGCGAACATCTTGATCGGCGACCAGCAAGAGGCCGGCCAATGGCCGGCCTGTCATCTGGCTGGCCACTGGCCGTCAGCCAGTTGGCTGGGGGCCAGTTAAGGGCGGGCCGGCGGCCAGCGAAGGACTGGCTACCGCCCTTGTAATGGCAAGGGGTGATGTCCAACCACCCCTCGTAACCGCGAGGAGGGATGGAAAAACTGGCCCTCCCAATACATTCTTCCCCACTTACAATGAACCATCCAGGTTCGTGACCAACAAGGAGTGCCAAATAGTGAGTCATCAACATTGTGAAAGAAAATTAAAAATTTCAGTCACCAGCTAAACATGAACATATGCATGGCACTTGGACCTCAATTGCATCTTGAAAATCAGCATGGCTAGCGGCCTACCCCCTCTAGGTTGGAGCATCCGCGCGACAACGATGTTAGGCGTCCCCAACCTCCTATGGTCACAGTCCATGAATGTCATCCTCCTGAAATGTTGTTTGATTTTTTCGCGTTCATGTGATGCCCCTGACTATGGGTCGATCTTTGTGAGCTGCCAGCTTGCTCTAGCACTCGTTGGTCACTCCTGTGGGCAACCAGAATTTGGACTTCCATGAGCTATGTTCACGTATACAACCTGCCAAATGAATGAGGTATTCCCTAACAACTCGAGACCAGAGTGTACTCTCTCAGTGTTCAAGTATGCGAAGGACCTCGTCTTGACTGTTGGTAGCAAGGACTGCCGATAGTGGTTGAACAGTTGTCCATGACGTGTATGGAGCCAGCAGGCTCCCAGGATATACTTCATGTATCTTTATATTCGGCGGAGGCAGCAGTCGGTATGCCACTGGTCCGATGCGTGCAACGATGGAAAATGACCCAATATACTTTGTCAGAATTTTTTGTGCCCCTGGCAACTTCAGCCAAAGGTTCTTAGTGCTAAGTAGCACGTAATCACTGATGTCAAACGAGACCACAGAACGGCTTTTGTCAACATACCGTAGTGAACTTTGATTTTTGTCACTTTCAATAACTTACGACGTGTAATCAAATTTCGTTTTTGATTTTTTTTTGTGTATTTTAAAAGGACAAAATAACTTCATGATGTTGTCAAGAATTTATTTTTTGCTCAGAATGGCCCTAAATCCCACTAAAAAATGGTTGAAAACATGAAGAATTGGACCTCGTGGAGCAAACATTTTGTACTGAACTGAAAACAATTATTAAAGGATATTCATTTAGGGACGAAAGAACTTCAGCCTGTAACCGTAAAATTGAACTAGTCGTAAAAAATAATTATTTAATAACAAAATCATGAATAAGTAGGGTATGCCTTTTTTCATTGCTAGGAACCTCGAAGGTGACCCTTTGCCTCCTGTAACACATATCCTATGGGCTACACAAAGGCGCAAGTAGAAGAAAAATGTCCTCCTGTACTCCCACTATTCACCAATGAAGTGGGCACCACTGGATGTTGACCACTATTTCACACGAATGGTGTGAACTATGTGGGCTTGTTCACCAAGTTTTTCATTACAAACTGTTGTGGTGTTAGGAATTTGTCTCAGTCATTCATGACAGGGCCCACGTACATGCGGAGAATCTGCTCTAGAGTACAATTAATGTACACTGTTTTTTTGTCAGTTTGAGGATGAAATGCTGACGATACTTGCAACTCGCTACCAAAGTCCTCGTGCATCTTCTGCCAAATCGTACTAGCAAACTATCTACCATGGTGTCTTTTAAATTCAAAGACTAGAATTTGGGGAATTATATGATCCTTAACTTCAACTAGTTCTTTAGGAGGAGGATGGAAAAATGGCAGATATATTCACAAAAGCGTCAACACAAGCCTGAGATATCCGCGAGTCAAATATTAACCAAGCCATATCCAAAAAGTTAAAAAAAGAACTACGTCGTGCCCATTGCATGGCCATCCCCGATCGGTGATGCAAGTTGCCGGTCAAGCGAAGTGAGGGGGGTGATGTGTCACTCCCGTCGCTTTGCTCTTACCCCACCCTCCCTCCCCCCTCACGAGAATTACGATCGAGCGATTTGCCTTTTTCAAATATTTTTTTTGGAGGGCCAAACCTGTTTTTTATCCATTAAAACCGCTTTCAAACCCTACCCCAAATTACACTCGGGGTTTAGGGTTTTCTTTTTGCGCGGGTTCCTGCTCGGCCCCGCGGTAGCGGGGCCCAACAGGTTCCCGTTCAACGCATGGGGTGTTTCGGACCCCCCACTCAAAGATATCGCAAACCTTTTTGAGAAAAGTTGCAAACCCCTCAAAAGAGGGGTTTGTGATTTTTATCTCATGTTGACGATGTCAGCATGTTGTCGCAGGATGGCATGCGGCGTCAACATAGTGTGTACATTCGGATATAGCTTATTTTTTTGCGTGCACCCTGGATATAGCGTTAATAAAGAAGCAAAAAATTCTGAAATTGGATATGGTGCGGTTAATGTGCGAAACGTGGATATGGTGGTAGATATCGAGAATTCTGTGGGTTTATGGTCACTCCCCGTTTTTAGGATATGACTTATTTCTTTGTTCCTACTTCATCGAATTCATGATGGCCCTGATCCTTAAATTTGACAAAGAGGCGGGTTCAAATTTTATGTTTTCAAGAATCTGACGAATGCCTCTGATTCAAAGCCTGGCCACCGATGGCACCGAAAGTGATATGAACTCTCACAACGCCATGTGTCATATCTGCAAAAAAACCTGCACTTTATCAGGGGCACATCTGGAGAAACTACCAAATGTGCCCTCAACACGTGCCATTTGCACGCACACCTGGACTTGCAACAGTCCTGTTCAAACTCGTCGCTGGGCTATACCAAGCGTCAAGGTCAAATAAGACGGTATCCAGTTTGACCTAGTCAAAGGGTCCGACTTTAACTTGGAAGTCCAAATAAATTTGGACCATCAACCCTTCAATTTGATGCATCAGAGTATTAACTATTTCTATGATCCGTCAAATTAGTTGAACAAAACAAGCGGTTCAAATTCGATCCCTTACAAAAAAACATGGAATTTAATGATCAGAGGGGTATCTCGATCAAAGATAACACGCAACAGTAAGTTGTAGTACTTCATGACATCCTCAAAGAAGATTTGAGTGGCCTCCTCTGTGTTCACATCAATGGTTTTTTGAATTAAGTGTATAATCTTTATTAGAAGATCCAAAACCACGATGACCTGCATCGTGGCCATGGACCGTGGCCGGAAAACGAGTAGTTAAGTCCATGTTGACGCATTCCCATGGAGTTCTAAAAGTAGATGGCTATTACAAGAGTCCAGCGGGCTTTGTGTTACTAGCCTTGTTTCAAAGACATGGATCGCATGTCATGCAATACTCATGGACATCAACATTCCATCTTGGCCACCAATAGTGTTTCAAGAGTGTATGTCTGGTCTTTGAAGGCCCCACATGACCTGCAACCTACGAGTCAAAGAACTTGGAGATAATCTCCGCTTGAAGGTCTCTCAATTTTGACACAACTTGTTCTCCATTTCAAATGATTCCTCCTGCCTCCACCAATCCCTAATTTTCCAGACTCTGAGAGTTTTGGAGGCAAGAATTCACAAAGTATTCCATCCAGGTCCTTCTTTACAAAGCCAAAATACTGGATAATATCTTGGGGTGGTTGTCACAGGAGTGCATAGGGGCCCGGTGTTTGCATTGTAGCTACCACAATGGCTATACCCTACTGATCGATAAATTCGATATTAATTGTTTTTGAGTTGGTCGGATTTGAACGAATTTGTTTTTTCGCCGAATTCATTCGAATCACCAAAAATATTAATATGTGGCCATCAAAATTAAAAAGCAAATATTGGTGCCTGTTCACATCCTAATCTTTCATTTCCTTTATTTTTGTGGGGAGGCATGGCCTGTTCCAAGCAACTCATCGAGTTCACGCTCGACGATGTACTGTTTTTGCCTCTCATTGCGACGGATGTCCTCGCGAATCTGACAGCCGAGCGCCAGTCACGGCGCGCAGCTGTCAGAACGAGTCAGATGGAGTCGTATCAACACGACACGACCTCATCCGTTGTTCTGCATGCAAGGTTTTGAATTCAAAAAGCCGAAACTTGCCTGCGCGGAGGAGATGACCTCGGCACTTCGTCGATTTTAACGAGTGGGGAGTAGGTTTCAACGAATTGAATTCAATCACCAAAATAATTGAACCCGGTTTTTTTTAGCGAAATTAACAATCACCAAATTAGTAAATTCTGAAAAATCGAATTTAATAATCACCAAGGTAAAACACCCACCGTTCTTGCTTTAGTTTCCATATGTTGTCAGTTAGGTGGATTGGCCATGTTGATGAATCCTGGTTGATATTCCCATGTTAATGAGAATCGGCTCAGGTATTTGCTCCAACGTGTCTATCGCCTTGACATGTTTTATTGTATTTGAAAAACCACTAATGGATTGTGTTTGGTAACGTGTACCCTCGAGGTAGCAATGCCACGTCTTGAAAGCGTGTCCCACCACAAAGAATCCTTCATTCCCAGTTATGTATCATGTCTCCAAGGGGATGCGATTTTGGCTCTTGTACGCAAGTGGGTGACCATTCTACACGAAGACTACTCCAAGTCCTACTACCGACGCATAACATTGAACCTCAAAAGGTTGCAATGGATTCAGAAGAGCTAAGACAAGCGCAGTGGATAGAAGCGGTTTTGTTTTGGGGAGAGCATTCTTGCAATCTAATGTCCATTCCCATCGCACTTCTTCACATGTGAGCCTAGTTAGTGGTGCTAACAGTGTTGAATACCCTTACATAAACCATCAAAAATGTTTTACAAGCCCAAGGAGAGATTGATTCTGCCAAACCTTTTCTGGATGCGGCCAATGCACCACAACTTGGACATTTTATGGGTCGACACGTTTATCGTCCTTGCCGACTATGTGTCTACGGTATTCAAGCTCATCTTATGTAAACTCACACTTGCTCAATTTTGGGTAGAGATTGTGTTCCCCAATGGTTGCAAGGAATTCATGAAGATGTCCCATGTGCTTTTCCATTGTTTTGAAAATAATAGGATTTTATCTGAGTAAACCAAGATAAATTGACCGAGTTTCTTGATGAACGTTCAGTTCATTTCTCCTTGGAAATTTGCCTGGGCATTCGTTAGCCCGAAGCACAAAACCCAAAAATGATAATGTCCCATGTGCGTCCAAAACATTGTTTTTGGCACATATTCTATGATGCGGATTTGATAGTATCCTTGAGAGAAATCCAAAGACAAAAGAAATTTGTCCATTGGAGTTGGTCAAATATGTCCTCAATCCGCGGTAACGGGAATCAACTGTTCATTGTCAGTTTGTTCAACAACTAGTAGTCCACCACATGCATAAACCACTGTCCCTTCTATTTGCAAAGAGGATCAACGCACTGTACGGCAAGCTACTTGGCTCGATCTACCCTTTTGCAAGGGTAGGTCCTCTTCAACTTGGCATTTGGCTTGTTGCATTTCAATGGGACAAAGGTGATACATGGGTTTGAATGGAGGGGTTGCCTCCAGCTGTAGCAAAATTGTGTGGTCCATGTGTCGTTCTCGTAGAAACCCAACCAATGGGGCTTCAGAGAAATCCAAGAACTCCGCCAATAAAGATTTCTTTTTGTGGCATGGCTTCCTTCACGTCATCCTCTAGTTTATGTAGCTCAGCCAAGAAGAAATAACAACATTGTTAATTGGCCCACATCACAGACAAATTGGCATTGAATTTGAGTCGGGTCGGTGACAATACGTACTTGGATTTGAGGTAAATTGGCGCTATCCCTTTCGAAAGGCCAAGCGCTTTGATTCAAAATACATTGTAGCCTTTTTTTTTGGAGCAAAGTATGGCCCAGTAACATGTCCAATGGGTCAATAAGGTTGAATACCTTCAACATGATGCTCTTAGTACAAAAATTTACTTCATAGGAACCAATCATGGATATCGTACGGCTTTTACCGACAACAATTAAGCCATCCGATGGCTCGTACTTGAGGCCCACTTGTATCATCTAGTACATTCACAGGAGCATCAGTTAGGTATCCCTTGAACTGCATCTTCATGTTTCCTCCACTCTTCCAAACAAACATACTCAATGACGGCAAGTCGAGTTTGTGGTAAAACAGAATCTATATGGCAGGCGTTGTAAATCCCATGATTCACCCACTTGAGTCCATATCTTGTGGGGATGAGTGAATTTGGTGAGAACCTTCCACTTTGTGAATTTGTTTAGGCCAAAACCGTTGACCAAAATTATAACAAAAGTGATCGAAATCACCTCTGTGAAGATTTTTGCTTCAATCACAATGGCACATAACTCTTACACAGTAGTCAGTGTCACCACCACTAAGCATGTTTGACCATGCATCTCATCCGGAGATGCAAGGTTCAGTGGACAATGGTGGTTAGCAGGTCTAGATCGAGGTTCAATAAGAGGGGGGAAAATGGAGAAATTTGAAACATTTGAAAGTTTGAATTGTTTAACATCTTTATCTAAAAAGATGAACTCACACTTGTGAACCAGTCTTATCACTAAGGGATCCCCACTAATATCACTCATGGATTGGAAAAACTCGTACCACGGCCTTGTCCATTAACACGGCCGGGCCCACTACCACGGTCGCAGCCCTATCCACGGCCCTGCCTATGGCCTCTTGCTACACCATCTCCACAAGGTGCTATAGCTCTGGCAAACGCAATATCCTCTTGTCCCCCACGAGTAGCCTTAGGGCATCAAGCCCTAAAGTGGCCAGGCTGCATGCAGTTGTTGTAGAGTCCATCACGGAAGACTGTGTTACGATAGTCACGTGTTGCATGTAGCTCACCATTGTCGTGGTTCCACTTGTGGTTGGAGGAATTGTGCCCACTAGCCTTCGTGGCATGTCATAGCCTTACTGTGCACACGTGTTTGGTCGTGCATCTGAGAAGTGCTTCGGTTTTGGTGAATTTTATTCACCCATGTAGTGGCACAATACCATCCAGCTTGTCTAAGCCTCACCGGTTGCCTTCGTGGTGTCTTGTCCTTTATCTTCTTATTGGTGAGACCATCATGTAAGTACTCCAGCAGCAAGCACTACGGATACTTGAAGGTCTAGCTCCCATAGCCCTCGGTAAATGTTTTGGCTTCCTCTACGGGTACAAAGAACTCGCTTAAGTAGGCCTCGAGCGACCTTCCCAGCTGCATGAAGTTGTCAATGTTGTCAAAGGCACGCCGTGCCTCCTCACGCTGGGTGCACTTCTTGTGCATGCTAGCGGAAAAAGCCTCCCAAAGCATGGGCTTCAACTCAAGGTGTGATTGCCGTGCACTTAATTCCTTGACCACATACTTGAAGAGCTTGTCCTTAAGTCGCGTCGTGGCAATGTCGTCCCACTAACCAAGTGGCGCCTTGTGGACATGCAGAACATGCTCCATATAAATTAGCCAAACGGTCAACTTCACGTCCTTCTAAAAGATATCCAAACTGTGGAAGAAGGAAGTGTTCATGATTGGCCCCAAAGTCATCAAGGTAGGCATGTCCTCATTGCTACTAGTGGTGGCATCAACACTTGTGGCTCACGGCGATTGCTGCTACATTCGCACCTTGGTCACGCTTTATAATTCCTTATCAAGGTCGTCACAATGTCGGGCTCCCTCATGTGCGGGCATGCACTACAACTGACAATCACGGTCAAGATCCGTGATGCTCGGCCTCATGTGGACCACCAGGATGGCAAACACAAACTTCAATTTTTGATATCGTCAGAGCATTGTCGATAGCCTCCAGGGCCTTGTGCTGTCCGTGTACCTTTACCCACTACAAGAGGGTACGGTTTGCGTAAACACCTTCAAGGAGTCCCACCTTGTAGAGGAGTTTTCCGTCAGTGATGATGCTTGAGTGGGTATTGGTCTACCACACCGTAGCCACATCGTAGGATGGGAGGTCTGCCCGCACTCCTGCAGGAGGTGCTACACCTCCACCATCGGTGGTGATCTTGATTCGGCACGCCGCCTCGGTAGCCAAATCAACAAGCCTTCATCCGTCGTCACAAATTGCCTTTACGATGAAACCATCTGGCCCATATTTTTTAGAACTTCTTGCACATATTCTTTTGGCACCTTTGCTTACGTCAGCATCCTTGCTATTGTCGGAAGCTTCAAGTGATCCAGCAAGTGTCTTGCCCCTCTTGAGCACTTGGCTTGATTTTGTTGCACAATGATGGTGGTGATCATGGTCCCCGTCGTTTTTCTATCGTCAATGTTGTGCTCCTTGTTAGGGTCCACGCTCGGGTGGTCCTCCTCGAGCACGTCCTTGGTCGTGTGGGAATCATCCACGTGCACGTTGACATATTCGTTGAGTAATCTTTTGGCTTTCACACGCTTATTGGTGTCACCGAGATTAATGAGGATTGATTTTAGCAGTATGGTTGTCTTTGGTTTAGCAACCGTGCTCACGATGACGGCTCCCAAATTTTGGAGTCCGTCGAGGGCATGTGGTGAGGTTGTTTCCACCTTGCACGAGCTGGTCTTGGATGGTCTGACACTTTCCATTCCATCGCCCGTACAACTAGCACATAGAGATCGTTGTGATGGTCATGCCACAATCTTAAGGAGGTTTTGTCTCTCAAATTTACCTTGCTGTCATTATCGGTGAGGCAAGTATGAATTTTATTTATATCCTTCTAGACCGTCACGCTCAACACAATCATGTGATAGAAAAGCACTATTTTTCTAATATGCCATGGCCGGCACAATCTCTTGGATTATAGCCAACACCCAAAGCCGTAACTCACGACACTAGACAAGCTAAAACACCTGGAGAAAAAAAGCAAGAACAGGATCCAGAGACTACAAGAAATTGAGCACAACTGGAAAAAGTGAGGAGGAGGAGGAGGGTAAACTTGAAATAAGAGTTTTCACCCTCGTATACTCCTCCCTCACTGTTCTTGTCTTCTTCTTTGTCTTATCATCTTCCTTGACATCCTCTTGAGTCCTCTTGGCACGTCTCGCGCCTCTTGGCGACGTCTTTGTTGAGCTAGCACCATTGGAGAAGCCGCCAAAAATCTTCAAGATGTTGCCTTTCCTCTCTTTAGGGTGTTCTCAGACCGTGAGAGTCCCTAACTTTGGGAAGAAACGATGTCCTTGATTTTTGGATGGACGGAGGAGGTATTTTTGAGAAAAGGAGAAAATTTGGTAGTTTGGGGATGGGTACTCCACACCCCGTACATGAAAACTTGACCTAGCCCCCTAGGTAGTGAGAGAAGCTTAGAGGAGATGGCAAGAAAAAATAGATGTCCTCAAGAAAATTTTAGTGTAACTTATGGCACTTAAAATGGTTGATTCGTAAGTCCGTATCTCTCCGTGGTGTTTCTACTCTTGTTGTAGCTACTTGAAACATTTTACATCTCTTATGTTTGCCAAAACTGTCGTACACTTGGTCGCGAGGGTCGTCCAACTCTACAAATCACTGAAACGGGTCTGTCTCAAGCTCCTGCACTGAGGTCGTTACTAGAGTTTGCAGAATTGCAATTAGAGCTCTCTAGAGGGGTTTTCTCCTTTGTGTCACTCTTGGGGGAAATCGTCATCAACAACCCGTGCAAGGAGACTCGAATGTTTTGAGTCTCTCGAGGCCCATTTTTGTTTTCCTCGCTCTATTGTTCTGGGACCCAAACAAGATGGGTATTACTTCAAAATTGTGATTTTCTCAAGCTTTTCATAAAAGCAACTCAAAGTTGATACAAAATTGAGTTTCATTCTTGATGTAACAGCATAAAACTTTCGCGTTCGAGGCATGTTGCAATTTAGCACCGACGCTCTTGTTCCTCTCGCATCTCACTTCCTCGCTCTCTATCCCTCGCCTCAATCACTTGAAGAGGCAGGGAGGAGAGGATGGGGATGGCGGCTCAAGGCCACAGGCCTAGGCCCTGGAGGCCTTGCAGCATCTTGGCCATTCATCAAGCGACCAGCTCGATCGGTGGCAGGCAGGTGACCGGCCGATGGCCGACTGGTCATTCGACCGGCCGCCAGCCGTCCAGTAGGTCGTCCGCAAGCTGGCCGGTGGCCAGCGTAGGGCTGGCCACCGGCCAGCTCTTGCAGTGGAAAAGGGGTGGTGTCCAACCACCCCTTGCAACTGCAAGGAGGAAGGGGCCGAACTAGCCCTCGCACTACACACATAGAGCGGATCCACTGACCAGCTACACTTTGCTGATATATTCTGCCATTTGGGGACAAGGGGGCCATTCAGAGTCCAAGCATATTCTCCCCCTGAATGGGTCAAATTTATTAGCAACATGTATCTGGTCAGTGTCTAGATTTTTTGTGATGAGGAAAAAAAATCCACTAGTGTTTTTGTAGTGTATGGAATACGTACACACAATAAAACAGTCACAAAGTAGTCGAGAGCTCCTCCTCTTTCCCACTGATAGCCGAGTGTATTGGGGTTGTGTATTGCCCATTTGGTTAATGAGGGCATAGTGAACCTGCGCTTTAGGTTAGCCTTTTGTGTGACAAGACACTTGATGATTCTGAAGAGAAAGTATGTAGAAGGATTTCACGATTTGACATGAACACAGGATCGAAGAAAATAACATCATTGAGCTGGGGCAATAGCAACAAATAATACACTTGATCCCCAAACGTTTTCCATGGTAGGAACCAAGACAAGAATATAAGGTATTTGGGGATATGAGTAGATTTTTTTTTGTTAGGTATGTTGATTATGGATCCCAAACCATTTGAGTGATGAATGGAAGCAAATCAAAGTTTTGAACTTGGTTATGGATGAAAGTTACGAACATTAGTTGAGATGAGAGGTGTGCTTCAGATAACACGTAAGACAACAGAGTAAGAGATCTTCCTTTTCATATATTTTCAACAATGCGTATGGCCAAGAGGAATTGGCTCTGGGAGCTGGCAATGAAAAGGATTTTTGGAATAAAGATTATCATTGCCAAATATCATAGGTTATGCGCCAACCCCTTTTGGCACATCTCCTTTGCAAGGAGAACATGATGCACATGAATTCACATAGTTGAAGCAGATAAATGGATTAGACAAAGTAGCAACACCACTTAAGTCTCTTTTGAAGAAAGAAGACTCTTGGGAAATATGTGAATATCTGACATTGGAGATTTTACTTTTAGAGAAGGAAAACGGACTCGTGGAATCCTTATTTTCTAGTATTTTCTTCAATCCAACCCATAATGATGAAATGAGATTAATGACTTTACCAAGATTATTGCATTTCTAGATTCGACGTAATCAAAACTGGTGCCAAGATCTTAATTGATGTGATGTGCATGCCAAATGATAATATGGTTTGCTGATTCCGGCTACAGGGTGGCTAGATCACAAGGAAAGGCCAAAAGATATTCAAGCTTCAAGATGGCCTCGAGAAGACTTTTATGGAGGTAAGTCTGAAATTTTATTTACCTCATTCTTCGAGAGTAGTCAATGAAACTCACGGCTTGAGCTCTAAGCTGAAATGACATCCTCTTAAACTCATTTTTTCATTGAAAAATTGTCTTATGCATCTCAGAAACACATGGTTCTTTTGTCAACCATTTATTGCCGGCAGAACTCCAAACGATGAATGTGATGATGATAAATTTGTTGGACTTACATTTGAAATATATATAACATAGATACTATTCAATTTTTCCTTCATTGCATGGTTCCTATAGCGTACGGACTACTTTTATGGTAAAAAATGATCGTTAAATAGTTATCGGTTGGTTTGGGTACTCGAGGCTCAAGTTTCAAGGAGCCAAAGCCAGGAAATATATAATAGGCTAGAGTTTGGTTCAACTCTAGCCTGGAAAATATTCGTGTCCGGATTCTAAGTGAAAAGAGTGCTGCGATAGAAAATCCATCGCCTCACTCCTCCTTCACTCTTAGCTTGGCGCTAGGGTCTTGTTCCTGCGTGACAATGCCACGTGGAACGTTTAGGGTAGGAATACTGTTTTGTGTCCATGCCCTATGATGACTATGTCCGTTGTGGCGCGGTTCATCTAATCCAAAATGGCTGGGGCGACCATTCGCCCCTCCTCCTCGGACTACACTTTCTGAGGGCCTAAGTTTTGGATTCAAAAGTTAGTCGCAAAACGGCCAGTGCCGTTACATTGGCATCAGAGAAAGACTTCTGCAAATTTTCTAATTTTTTAAAACCATCCGGCCGTTCATTCCTTGTCGAAACTGTTGCTGCCCGTCGATTGGAAAACTCCAATGAGAAAATCGAGAAAACGCCCGTCGATGGAGTCTAAGGATTGGGTATGGGCCGACAGCCCACCCGTGAACATCGTACGACCGGTGGCAACAAGCTAGCTTGCTTGTTTGCTTGCTTGCTCGCTTGCTCACATACCCATTGCGTCGGCGAGCTAGAAAAGAAAACAAAAAAAAAACAACCTCATTCTGCTGATATCAAACGGTGCCTGATCCAGCTCGCTTTCTTGTTTGGCGAGTTGCCCGTTAGGCACGCTGATCGACCCAACAGGCCCACCAGTGAGTGGCGACGGGTGAGGGCCACTAGCCCTCGAGGGCGTAACAACTGCCCATGGCAGAGGGGGTGATACCCCCTTATCCCGCTCATCTCAGGCGCTCAAGACGCTAGAAGGGGAGAGAGGGAACTGCACCCCTCTTCCTCGTCCTCATAGGCACTAACGTCGCTAGGAAGGGATAGAGGGAGCGGTACTCCCCTCTCCCCCATCCTCTCAAGCCCCGACGGTGCTACAAAGGGAGAGAGGGAGTGGCACTCCCTTCTCCCCCTCCCCTCAGGATCCGACGATGCTAGGAAGGGAGAGAAGTAGCGGCACTCCCCTCTCCCCTTCCTCTCAAGCGCCAACGACGCTAGGAAGGGAGAGAGGGAATGGCACTCCCCTCTCCCCCTCCTCTCAGTCGTCGACGGTGCCAAAAAGGGAGAGAGGGAGCGGCACTACCCTCTCCCCCTCCTCTCAGGCACCGACAACACTAGGAATGGAGAGAGGGAATGGCACTCCCCTCTCCCCCTCCTCTCAATCACTGATGGTGCTAGAAGGGGAGAGAGGGAGCGGGACTCCCCTCTCCCCCTCCTCTCAGGCACACACTATGCCAAAAAGGGAGAAAGGGAGCAAAACTCCCCTCCTCTCCTCTTCGCAGTTGCCGACGGTGCTTGAAAGGGAAGGAGGAAACGAAGCTTCCTCCTCGCTCTCCTCTCAGGCATCGCCTGCACAGGAGCGGAGAGGGAGCTTCCCTGCCTCCCTCGTCGCCGTCACACTTGGGTTTCAGGACTGTTTGGCGATCATCTATGTCTACGTGCAATCGGCCCAGCCGGTAGAGTCAGCAGGTGGGAATCGAAAAAAAACAGGTTCCACCACCGACAATGATTTACCCTTTCACTTTGTTTCCAGGCCTTGAATGTAATGCGAGAGCTCAAACTTAGCCTCAAAGGCTTTGGCGAGCTCGAAAAAGTTTGCGTTGTAAAACTGAATGACCGTCCTCCTCGTCGGAGTGGTCCTTTCCTTGCCCGATTTGTCATGGCTCGTTACACCTTTTGAACTTACGTTGATGTTTCTTTATAACAATATGATTTGTTTATCATCTTTAATAATTTATGTATTCCATTAAAAATAATGGTGGAAACTTCCTCACCATATTTTTCATCGAGATGGTCATTTGGATTTGATTTCTACTATTTCCTTCACGTGCTTGCGTCAAGCTTCACGCGACCTCATGGTGTCGGTCATAGAAAAATGTCCATGGACTGTTGCATTAGGTAATGATTGCAACAATATTTCTTGACTAGGTTTTGTTTCTAAAATTTTGTTGTGTTACATTCCTCCCCCTTTAGCTACAAATCGTCCTCCATTCGAATTTCTCTTGTGAAGAGGTAGTTTGTAAACGACCATCTATCATTGATGATAAAAGTGCCAGTCCATGAAGAGGATAACATTGTGATTTGAAACATTTCCAAATTCAGAAATTATTCAGCTCTCAAAGGAAAAACAGTGGCCACGCTTCCTCTCATTTACATGAAGCGACCCCACGACAAGTGCTCAGGCGTCCTCGTGACAAGCAGTCGGGAGTAAGCCAAAGATCCACCCAACGGGTCAGTGCCGTTATCCTCTCAAGGGGGCTCGTGCCGGGATGGTACCCCCGAGGGCACGCTTGTTTCGACCGGCAACCAGTTCCTCCTAGTACTTTGCAATTCCCGTAGTTGGCACTCGCGACTCTGGCTCCCAAGTGTTGTGGTCAAGTCCACAACCGGCCCAGAGGATGAGGTACTCTATAAACTCTCGTGCGTACAAATTACGCTCACGGTGTTGGAGGATGCGGTGCACCTCACACTGGCCTTTCGCGGCAAGGATAGCAAGAGGGGGTGGCAGAACAGACCCCTCTGCTCTGTAGGGTGCAAGGAGACTCACGTGGAAGGTCTCATGGATGTGCATGGCTGGTGGAAAAGCCAACTCATAGGCAACATTTCCCAACTTCTGTGTAATCGCGAAGGGTCCCAACCATTTCGGCAACATCTTTCGTGCACCCAGCGTTTTCAGCCGAAAATTTTGCGTGCTTAAATTTGATGGAGAACGTCAGCACACGATGTCTTTGGTCAGCATAGGCCCTCTAGCGCTGTCAAGCCGCATACAAATGGGCCTTGGCATCATGCCAGAGGGCGCCCATGCGCTCGACAAAGGCCTAGGCAAAGGGCACCTGATCACCTCCACCACCGCACTTCACCATTGAAGTGGGTACCACCGGATGCCGACCGTGGTTGAAGAAGAATGGGGTAAAAATAGTCGATTTGTTGACCGCATTGTTCACAGCAAACTTGGTTGGGGCCAAATAGTCGCCCCAGTCCTTCATTTTTGGATCAATGTACATGCAGAGCATCTACTTGAGTGTGCAATTCATGCACTCTGTTTGTCCATCACTTTGAGGACAAAATACTAAGGACATATTTTGTAGTGTTCCAAACCATTTCTGCAATGTAAACCAAAACCGGGTTGTAAAGCGCGGGTCACGTTCGGAGATGATGCGGATGGGTAAGCCGTGGTACTTGATAATGCCTTCTTAGAAAAGCCTGGCAGTCTCTTCCGTTGTGTCGCGAGTTGTTGTGGGCATGAAATGGGCCATTCCTGTTGCCCTGTCCACAACGACCAGGATGGCATCGTGGCCTTTCTTGGTCTCTGGGAGTACATGATGAAATCCATGGACACCGACTCCCATGGGATGTCAAGGAGTTGTAAGGGTTGGAGGAGCCCTGCAGGTGCCTTGTTCAAAGTCTTGTTGCAAAGGCACGCGTCACACACCATGTAGTACTTCCTGACGTCACTGCTCCATCCTAGCCACCAGTAGTGCTGAGCCAGAGCATGTCGTGTCATCTTCGATCCAATGTGACCTGATGAGGGAGGATTATGAAACTCGAACATGATCTGTTGGCGTAAGTTATTGACATTCGGGACCATCACCTACTCGCCATGCCAGCATAACCCGGCAGCCTCCACGAGGCCATGGCGTTCAACGTTCTTTGGCTCGGTAAACCAAGGGTCCAAAGTGTAGCCCATCCAAATGCAATTTTTGAATGGGTTCACACTGACTAGTGGTCTTGGGGGTGGGCATAGTGGGTTTGTGTGCAATGTTGTCACTGTCACAACAAAGACAAAGTGCTGATTTGTGATCTCATTCTTGCTCAGCATTAGGCTCACATGTGTTGGGTTTTGACTTAATGGGTTTGCCACATTAGCCCGCCCTGGTTTGCACTACCAGGTGAATGTGAAGCGACTTAAGTATTCTCTCCACCGTGCCTGTCGTTGTGGAAGGTTCGGTTGCTTCTGAAAACATGTGAGAGGGTTGTGATATGTGACCACCGTGATTAGTCCCGTGGCACCTTCGAGATAACAACGTCATACTTTGAAAGCATGCACGACTACCAGAAGCTCCAGATCCCCAGTGGTATACCTGGTCTCTGCATCTAAGAGCTTGCAACTCTCATAGGCAACAGGGCGGTTGTCTTGCATGAGCACAGCTCCCAACCTTGTAACCGATGCATCATAGCGTGCCTCCCACGGCTTCTTTGGATTTGGGAGTGCAAGTACCGGTGCCGAGATCAACATCGCCTTCACAGTTTCAAAAGCCTCAATGTATTTTGCTGACCAGACCCATATTCTCTCCTTCCGGGTCAGGGCGGTGAGTGGGCTCACCAACGTGGAGTAGCCTCTCATAAACCGCCGAAATTAATTGGCGAGTCCAAGGAAGGAGTGGAGCTAACCCACTTTCTTGGGGTGAAGCCATTCTTTCACGATCTCCACCTTGTAAGGGTCCATCTAGATCCCCTTGCCACTAATGACGTGGCCAAGGTACTCCAATTCTGGCTGCGCAAGCTTGCACTTCTTTTAGCAATAAAAAGGGTTTTTGCGAAGGATCTGAAGCACCATTTGCAGGTGTTGCTCGTGTTCTTCGTGGTTCTTAGAGAAGATGAGGATGTCGTCTAGATACACTAGGACCAACTTACTAAGGTGTTTATGGAAGATGTTGTTCATCGCTACTTGGAATGTGGCAGGTACGTTCGTCAGTCCAAAGCACAGGAACCTGAACTGGCAGTGTCTAAGATGAGTTCTGAATCCCATTTTGGGTACATCCTCCTCCGTGATCCAGATTTGATGGTAGCCCTATGATAGATCCAAAGACGTGAAGACTTCTGCTCCTTGAAGCTGGTCAAATAGGTCCTCGATGCGCAGGAGCAGGTATCGGTTTTTGAAAGTGAGTTTGTTCAATGCCCGATAGTCCACGCACATCCTAAGGCCACCATCTTTCTTGTTCACAAAGAGGATCGGTGCTTCGAAGGGCGAAGATCTTGGCTCAATCCAACCCTTCCTAAGTATCTCCTTGATTTGGGCTTCTGCTTCTTACCCTTCTACTGGACTCAAATGATACACAGACCAGAAGGGAGGCACAGCCCGGGGCTCGAACTGAATGGTTACCAAACCATTCGTCGAGGTGGTAGTCCATTCTGTGGTGCCTCGAAAGCATTTGAGAATTCTAAGGGTATGTTTGCAACCCCTTGGGGTACCTCACCCTCTGTCTTTTCGTCCATTTTCTTCAGAGTTGCAAGAAAATAGCGGCACCCTTGTCGAAGTCATCGTTTCACTTGGAGCGCCGAGAGGCTTGATTGAGCCTTTGTTTCAGGTTGTTGAATTTCTGGGATTGGAGACAGGGTGACCATTCTCCTTCCACTGCTTATCTACAATGTCCTTGAGTCGAAGCACATAAGTACCTTGTGGTGTACAAGCCACGGGTCTCCAAGAACAATGTCAAATGGATCCATGAGATCAAGCACAGTGAGGCGGACACTAGTGGTGAAGCCAGGCAGTGTGAGTCGTGCCACACAGTCATCAAGGCCTGACACCTCTCTATCATCACCAACGACCACTGTGCCAGTGCAAGGCGTATACTGTAATTGCCATGTGCATACAAATGCACTGCTCACAAACGAGTCATCTGGCCCAATATCCACCAAGATGTGTGCAAGGGCGCCTACCAATTTGCCATTGAATTGCATGGTCATTGATGCTTTGGACTTCCGTATGAAAAGGCTCACTAGAGGCTTGCCCTCGAGGTGGTAGATCGGATAAGCATCAGTGCTTCTACGTAGCTCAACCATGTCATCGAATTTTTCCCACATGAGGTGTCCTTTGGTGATTGAAGCAAGCAGCTTCCATCCTTTAAATGCACACTTGTTCATTTCTGGACCCACAGGCACGGCCATTATTGTTGACGTTAGAGAGTTCTTCTCATGAGCTTTGTGTGCAGCTTCTATCACATCTGGCCAACTATATTTAGTGGCTACAACCAGGCTGGTGCAATTTTCAAGGTTTTCTTTGGTCACATATGAGAGTGGGCATGAGCAATCATGGTAGAGGGACTCAGGACTCATGAAAGGAACATAAATGGTTGAGAAATGATGTACAGATAAATATTCAAAGTTATTGATATCATCATCACAAAACATGAACATCCTGTCCTCATCCTTCCCGTGGTTCATTGCAACCCTAGATAGCAGTCCACCGGTAGCTACTGGGGATCGTGAACATACTACTTACGACCATGCTGGGGACGATCGACACATCCCTTAGCACTTCCCTCAAAAGCCTGGTCATCGTCACGGGGGTTTCTGTGTCTACGCTGACCACCCTGTGCCCCATGATGTTGGATGGCTACAAATGCCTAGCCTTAGCACTATCCCTCGTGAGGGCATCCCTGGCCGACAGGGGCATTTTCGTTGCCATCGTGCTACCCATCCTGGTATTGACTGCCCCCATGGAAGCGGTTTTGGCCACCACTGTGGAAGCGGTTTGGCCCTCCACCTTGGCGCACACCATGACCGTGCTCTTGGCTTTGTTGTTGTCCCTATTGCTGCTACTGGTCATGCTTGGGGCAGTCACGCCCAATGTGCCCAGCCTGGTGGCAGCGTCATCAATTCATAAAAGAGCGGGAGTTGTTCTCTGCACCATGTCGGCGTAACTTCTTAGAGGGCTCACAGGTTGCATACGCTGCCCGCTTTGGTGCACCGCCCATTGACGCTGACGGCACCTCACGCACCGCCTTGATTTAACGCGCGTCACGATCCCACAGGCTGGAGTTCTGCTTGTACACCGCGCACACGTGTGCTACGTGTGCGTGCAAGGACTTCCACTCATTGCCATTGTCGTGAAGGCGAAAGAATCGCAGCTGAGGGCTGGCCAAACCACTATGAAAGAGGTCAATCTTGGCCTGCTCTATCAGGTGGCGAACGTGGACCTTCTTTGCAGTCTTCAGAAATGCCTCGGCATACCAGTCCACCGACATGCTCCCCTGCACGAGGCTTTTGAGCCCCTTCTTTGCCTTCTACGAGTTAGCAGGCTTAGAGTATAACTCACGCATCAGTTCGCAATACTCCTCCCAGGTGGGGTCTGAGTGTTACTGCTTCTGCTTGCATAGCTCCGTCGACCTCTCAAATGGCTTTGGCTTCAAGGAAAGCATACCTTGTGCACCCCACTCCTCTTCCTCAATTAGAGCAAGGTGGAGGTGCCTCTGGAGAACCATTAGGAACGTGTTGACATCGCACATGCCATCATTGCGGTCAGCCGGCTCAAGAACCACACGATTGCCAGTCCTGCCTTCCTTCTCGACCCGAGTTGGAGCTGCATGAGTCCGTGGTTCAGGCGCGTTTGCTTCCATGCAAGGAGCAAGATCGACAATTAGAGCCTGACATGCGTTGCAAACATTCACACGTTCTCTTTCTGCACTTTCACGCTTGCGGCGCACCATAATCTATCCAAAATCCACCTTGGCTACGTGACACGCCGCACCGACTGCTGCGTTGAGTACATCATGTTGGTTTTCGGCTTCCTTGGTGCAAAGTTCCTCGAGCACCTGCTCCGCCACCTTTGCCTTGTGGTCGGCGGCCGCGACCTCGTGCATCAACTTCCCGTTCTCCTCATACCGCTTCTCATTCATTTGCTACACCATGAATGATCGTTTGCAAAGCGTGACGCACACCATGTCACCGTTGTATGCAAGCGTATCCATGACGGTCTTAGCCAGCATGAAGTCCTCAGGAGAGAGGTGGGCGCGGAGGTGATCGTGTTGTTTTTTTACGTTCAAGCGACGCGCGACATTGTCGAGCGTACGTTACGTTGCCGCCGAACTCGGCCGACTCGCAGGTCAGGCTCGCTCCTTTTCTACTGAAACCAGAGTATGACCCACGTCGTCCACACGGTCAGATGCACGTTCCACCTGGTTAGTGCCTGCTTCAGGTTCCTTTGGCATGGAATTGTCTGCCTCAGTGCCCTTGCTGGCTGTGTCATGTGCGTCCGATTCATCGTCAGCTTCGCGATCCGCTTGAACGACCACGCGATGTGCTGGCTCATCGAGCGATTCATCTCCATACTCATCTCCTTCGGCAACCCCGTCAGGGTTGTCACGATCAGCAATGTTCCCCTTGGTGGCCTTTATCCCCTCGTCGTTTGCACGAGTGATCGCGGCGGGTGTGGCCTCGTTGCCGAAACCAAGCTCGACGGCGAGCGACCGACAGTTTCCATCGCCTTGCCAAGCGGCCTCGATGGGGGTCTCGCTCTACTGTCCATGCTTTGGAGATGTTGGCGTTTCTCCCTTTGGGGATGCCGGGTGGGCACTTCCCCCTCTAGTCATTGCCTCCCGGCGCGACTTTGCGAGGTGGGCGCCGGGCGCTAATGTCTCGCGACGCTCCTTGGATCCCAAGGGGATGCGTTCATTGGAGCGGCGGGGGCTAGTGCTCGGAGCACGCCCCAAGACTGCGGAGAATCTGGTCCCAAGGCCGGCCATCCTTGTGGCAAGGCCTTGCTTCGGCTCTCTCAATCTCCCACCTCCTCCTCCAACCCCCTCTCCCCTCTTCCCTTTTCTTCTTCTTCTTCTTCTTCTTTTTTTAACTCGGTGGAGGACACACTATTGGACTATGTGTGTCTCACTTCAAACCCATGGTGCACCGAGGTGGCTCCAAGCCAAACCTCCTACACCCTTTTCTTTGTGGAAAAAGGGAGAGGACAATCAATTTTAATCAGCACCAATTATCTGATTCAAGTCACCGACTGGCAGTTTGGAGGCAGAATTGCAAACTAGAGTGGAAATTACAAGGTGGAAATCAATTGTTTTGAAAAACAGCCATAGAATACAATGTAATGGTATAATCGAATGGCATAAACTGGTAGTAGCCGATTTTACGGATCCAAAAAAAAAGGCGGAGAAAATGGAGGACCAAAGGCCAAGTTATGGCTCTCCCTACTCCTTTCTAATTGGAGAACCCGGGACTGACGTGTCCCTTGTTCTTCCCGAGTTGGATGCCGGCAAAAATAAATGCTGAAGGCTACTGGCTCGCCCCTTTTGCCTCCCTTGTTGATGTAGCAAGAGGACGATGTGGCAGTTTGCTGGTCTAGTAGGCCTTTGTGAGAGTAGTACACTACTGAAGTACGTTCGGTTGGTGGAGGTGGGGCGTGCGCGCATGGAGGTGGAGGAGTTTGGACACCTCTTGGCGGCGCTCCACCTTCATCACTACGAGGTCACCTACTACTCGTCGAACACGTCACCATTCATTGTGGTGTGTGAGGGTTGTCACGACGGAGTGGAGACGATGGTGATTTCAGCGGGTCGACCTAGCTCTGATGCCAATGTAATGCGAGAGCTCAAACTTAGCCTTGAAAGGCTTCGGCGTGCTAAGAAAAGTTAACATTATAAAAGTGAATGACAGTCCTCGTCAGAGTGGTCTTTTCCTTGCCCGAGTCGCCATGGCTCGCCATGCCTTTCGAAGCTACGTTGATGTTTCTTTATAGAGTTACCATTTGTTTATTATATCTAATCATTTATATATTCCATTCAAAATAACGGTGGAAACTTCCTAACCATATTTTCCGTTGAGATGGTCGTTTGGATTTGATTTCTACCATTTCCTTCACGCGCTTGCGTAAATTTTGACACGACCTCATGGTTTGGGTTGCACAACAATGTCCATGGACTGTTGCAATCAGGTAATGATTGCAACAGTCTTTCTTGAATGTGAAATTTTAGGTTATGTTTCTACAAATTCGTTGTGTTACATTGAAGGAATTGCGCATGGACACGAAGACGATGTCTCTATTTGAACCTGGTTTTTACCACCAAGAAAAAAATAGTTGCTTGGAGCTCAGGACAGGCTCTAAAATGTATTGAGAAGTTCTCAAATTTTCTTTTCATTTTCTTCCTGTTCATGGGAAATGGGGAAGACTGACAATTTTCGTAACACACCACCGGGTGACGCTTGGAAATTTTCAAGCATCAAACGAAAAAGGCACTTGACGTGCCACAATTTTGTTCATTGTTTTGAATCCTCAAGTCAAGGAATTCTATGTTAACCATTTAAAAAAATGTTTGAAACGGTAATACGTTTGTGGTGGAACCCGAGTGTGGTGAAGTTGACCATGGGTTTTTATACACAAATTTAAAAGCTCTGGTTGAGCTCTTAAAAAAGAATCAGGACACCTAAACTTCTTTTTATTGTCCATTCCAAACCACAAAAAGGAGGGAAAATGTACAGTTTTCCATGTTGTGAATGACATTCACTAGCAAACGCTTCAATGCGAGAAGTTTTAGCACTGACAGTGCCTAACTTCTTGTGGATTAATCTCAAATTTTGTGGTACTTCATAAGAAAACACGGAAGGGATGACCGCGAAAGAGTCACGACATGGCCTAATGTAGGTTGTACATGCGCCAAACAATATTGTTTGCGTAAAACGACGACTGTAACGTGCACCAGGTTGCAAACTCACAATGATGACTTGCACCAAGATAAACTCTTGATGAAAAACAATAAAACCACCGGACATGCTACGACCACTCGTCTACTCATTGCAGCAATGCAAAACCTGTAGACTGCACAAAACGAGTGTCAGTTGCTCACTTACACGGGCGTCGGCCACGCCATCAACGTAAGTGTCGATTGCACTACTGAAAACAGCACATGTGTTGGTTGTAGAAAATTTGTCGGTGTCAAACATACCACTGAAATGTGCCGATTGCACTCTAGTCACAATTTTTGAATGCATTCGTGATGCTAGTGCCAAATGCAGTGCTTGTAGTCTACGAACATATGACCAAGATAAATGCCGATACCATATTCACGTGGGTGTTGATTGTACCAAGAATGTTGTGTAAGCCATTTGTGAGTGGATCTCGACAACACAAGGACATGAGTGCCGATTGCACTCAAAACACACATACAATGGTGGAAATCCACGCATGATGGTCGATTGAAAAGTGTTGGTTGCACTTAGAATATGACCGACATGGAACATGCAATCGTAGAATTCACGCGTGTGCCGAACGCATAATAACCATGATGTTGAATGCATGGCTGATGAGTGCGTCGGTTGACATGAGTGCCGGATGCACCGTTGTATTAATTGTCCATTGCACGATTGGCAAAAGCTGCGGGTTGCACTTTTTTCATGGGTGACAAATGTAACACTAATGCGAGTGCCAAAAGCACCATGACTGTGAGCTCTGATTGGACTCTCAATACTAATGTTGATGCTACAACACATGTTATAAGATGGCGATTGTAACAAAAACATGGGTGCCGATCCACCCCATTGTATTGAGTAGCAAGAACTAGCCAACTTGTAGCTTCATCAGACTAGCTTTTGATAGACCACTAGACAAACGCATACGATTGATGCGCGGAGTGCTTCTATGGGCAAGTGCGTCAAGCGCATTAGTCAAAGCGCCAAAAACACGTCGTTGACATTTACAAGGCATCTCGACGAAGTGGAGGATGGTCATACTGTCAAGTCCTTCATATGGAGAACTGGTAGGTATGGTTAGAAACAATCACAGACAACTGTGGTGATGAGAGGTATGCCCGAATGGCATAACAAAAACACAGCGGTCTCGGTCGCCACCAACAGTGACGCCCATTCACCCTATCGATAACAGTTTGGGTAAGTACTTCCCACAGAAGTACGAACCAAATTTTATCGGATGGATCATATGTGATGAGGACGACGTCCTCAATATAAGACCATGCAAAAGGTGGAAAAACTCCTCCCTGTCCATAGATGGGACGAGCTACAAAAGCCCAGTCGGTTGAGTACCAATTCTAAAATACACATGGCTTGCATTACTGCAAGGGGTTAGCGCGCATCATCAAGCACCAAAGACGACTCACTTTTCAACACATGCATGACATGCATTATAAAACCTAATCCATTAAGTGTTGGTGTGTCGATCACGAAACCCAGTCATGGATAAGTTGGACAGTTGAACGATCACAAATGTTTTAGGACGTTTGAACAAGCTGACGATATCAGTTGATGTCTTGGATACAAATGGCAATACCATTTCACCAAACAAGTAGATTGGTGGGCGCAGGATGTGTGCCACGACAATCGCACTTCACATTGCGCTTTAGTGTTCAAAGGCAAATGTCATCATTTCATGACGATGTCCGTGTCATGACCATGTCATGAGATGTGGAACGGACCTGATCCATTAGCACGCCGACTTCAGTCGTGGAGGATTGCCATTGTGCCGACTGTACACAGTGTGTGCACAATGCATTAGTATCTTTTAGGGGTTCTCTACATCATCAGTCATGGCCAAAAAGTGCAGGTTTGCCGTAGTGCGGTGGTCGACGATCGCAAGAGCCAATTGTGGCATATGACAAGATTGACCGAATGCCAAAAGTGAACAAATTTGAAGTCGACACCTTCATTCTATCATTACTGTATGAGTGAACATGTCATGGACATTGATAGAAAAATATACATGAACTGATATTGATGACATAAATTCATCCAAAGTTTGGTGCAGATCCGAGAAAATGAGCGATGTTTTCTACTTAATGGTGCTCTTGGGAACTGTGATGATCTCATAGATTGCTACAAACCAACTACGACATGGTTGGGATCACGTCAAGGTTTAAGTTTTATGCTCAAAACTTAGGAACGTGGAGACGATCTGTAAGCCGACAACTTTATGCTAACAGTGTGTTGGCACCTACATCTTGGTGGTCCGATCGACCACACGAGTAATAATAAACATAGAGGTAAAAAATGACCAGTGTGTAAAAAAATGTTAATGTGAAGGGAATCTTCAAGATCGGCCTTGAGAAATGATATTTCTCATCAGATTCTTTTGATGTTTTGAGAAACATCTCAAAGTTGAGGCCATCAAGACACGGTATAGTAGTTGTGTACGTCACACTCTTCAAACATCATGTAGAGGGATTCTGGGCATACCAATGCATGGTGTAGCACCAGCTATCTAACTTGTTGGAATAAAGCAAATCTCTGAGCGAGATCATAATGACTACGGTCAATCCATGATTCACTGACCCGAAAGGTCATGGTGAATCGACCCAAGCCCCTTGGTTTGGGGATGGTTCAATCGAAGTACATTGCCAAACGCAAGTAAAATACAATTTTGGATGTTGCTGCGGTGGTATCCACAATGGTGGATGTTTTCCGGGATGCCTTCAATGAGAGCAATCCCCTCCACGAGTGTCTCGGGTGAGACATATGAAAAATACTATGTTGAATGGAACTACTGAATGTACATAACAGAAGATATTGAAGCAACACAATTTGTTGCAATTTGACAAACACAATCTATTGACGGGATCTTGAATGGAACCCTTGCACGCGATTACGTAATCGCAAACAAATTCATGAACTAGTTATTCTAGGATCACCATATGTGATTCGGAGGTGTTCGATCACAATTACATGGAACTGACACCCGAAAGGCGTTCTTCCAACTTGTAGCAAAACGATTTTGATCATGGTACACCCATTTAGTGAATACCATACGATGAACACTTTGTCCGTGGATGGAATCCATGGTTGTTGAGATTGGTTATCTCAGTTAAAAAATAGTGTGCTTTTGATGGGGACGTGAGCGATAGCCTACGATACCCATTTTAGACAAAAATGAGGGGATGATGGCTGAAACCAAGATCTTCTAGGTCAGAGTATTGTCGTGTCTAGTTATGGACTTGGACGAAAAATGCGTATGCCAGACGACCAATGCCGCCTCCTTCAAAGGTGAGTGCAATCTTTGAATGGAAAAACAAGTGTGCTCAGCAACCATGTCTTAGGATCTTGGTGCCTCCCAACCCTAAGAAAAAGCTAGCATGCGTGTTGTATGGGCCTAGTGGAGCTTGGTCTAGTTCAACCAACCAACCCATAGGAGTTAAAAGAGGTCTAGTAGACCTACGCGTGGTCATGAACACATTCGAAACCGGTTACAAACTGAGATGACTGATGTCCCGATCTTGGATTGCATGTATGGATAATGTTGCAAGGAGGTAATACCTTAATAGCAACCCCTTGGAAAATATCGTGTCCAAACAACATGGGAAGTGTTGTGTGGACCTGGACAATTTTTGTGGGGACGCCGGGTTAATTGGTCGCAGGGATGCTCCTTGCAAAGGGGGAGGAGGCATCACCAAAACATTTTGCTGAACACATACCACACAAAATGTGGAAAAATTCATCCTATGTACCATCTTCCTCACTAGCAATACATTGTTGATAGTGTACGTCCCAAAGGCATCGATTATGCCACTGATACATACGTGTGATAAGTCTTTGTTGAAGACTTATCAATACTTGTGAAGAACATACAAGGATTGTACGTGTTTCATCTTGATAAGAGCCAAGGATCACGTGATCAACAATAGATGTTGTACGATATTGACCATAATCATAAAAGCCACAAGTGTGTCGTTGATTGTGTGTGAACTTGATGCAACCGTGTTGTGGATGACAAGAGTTCACACGTGCGATCTTGTTTGCACTTTTTGTTGCATGGTTTGTATCATGAAATACTCTATGATCAAACCTCCGTGAGGAAAGACGATCTGGGACGGTTCGAAGCAAAGGGGGAGGAATGAGCATACGAACTATTTTTAGGGTAAAAATGGTTGTTAGATAGTTATCGGGTGCTTCAGGTACCCGAGGCTCAAGTTTTGAGGAGCTAAAGCCCAGAAGAATACAAAAGGCTAGAGTCTGGTTCGACGTTAGCCTGAAAAACATCAGTGGCCAGAATGCCGCGATGGAAAATCCATCGCGTCACTCCTCCTCCACTCTTAGCTTGGCGCTAAGGATCTGTTCCAACGTGGCAATGCCACGTTGAACGATTAGGGTAGGAATGCTATTTTGTGTCCATGCCTTATGACAACTATGTCCGCTGTGGTATGGTTCGTCTCAGCCCAAATGGCTGAGGTGACCATTCGCCCCTCCTCCATGGACGACACTTCCAAGGGCCTAAGTTTTGGATTCAAAAGTTAGTCGCAAAACGGCTAGTGCCGTTAGAGTTTCCCTTACGGTGGTAACACCGGCACGTAATGGACCGGTTCAGTTGAAAGGCTTGTTAGCGCCCTTTCAACCAGCTCGAACAACGGGTAGAACAAAGCTTGTTTATGGGTTGCGGATCGAACCCCAATACTGGCATTTGAGAACTGGCTTGAAGGCTCACGATAGCGTTCTACTATTCAAAGTGGTGAACCTCCCCCATTGGCTCCTCGTGCCCAGCGCGAGGAGCCAATGGTGGAGGTCCACGATTGGAACCAGAACACAAACATGCCTTTGTGTCCAACCGACGGTTTGCTTTATGGTTTTGCACAGGGAAAATTATGGAATCATGTATGGTTGTAAAACTCAACAAACTTGACTGATGTGGCAATCGACGTAAGCTTTTGAGAAGCTACCACGTGGAAACTATTTGAAAAACAAAATAGGTTTTTCTATTTCCGTTGATCGAAATGGAAAGTAAATGTCTGTTTCATATGAAAAAATAGAGAAGGCAGTTCTTGTCAATAGAAAAAGTCCTCTTTCGTCCATGGTTGAAAAGTTGCAAGCTCATCCCATAGAACAAAAATTCTATTCCCATTTCGTAAAAAAAAAATGTATCGTTTAGTTCACCAAACAAGACTTTCCAATCGCATGAAAGAAAGAAACATAAGCCGAGACTGGATGTAGCAAAATCGTGTTTTTTTTTTGTCGCGCTGGATTCTTAGCGGTTGGCGAAGTGGCGAGCTGATGTGGCAGCTAGGGAGCTGACCCATTTCGCGCTATGGACTGCGCGAAAGCAACCCATCGATGAACTGCATTAATGGACTTTCATCTTTCAACGATGCCTTGCGCGGGCGACCCATTCATGGATGAAACGGCTACAACGTGCATGGAGACTCGACCTTTCATCGACTTTCATCGATGAAAGACTAAAATGCCCTCACGCTTTGTTTGGATAAATCTCACGGCTACCATGGCAACGATCGGTTTGTCCAAAAATTGTTAATTTGGACATGAAAATGCAAATAGTCAAACCAAATCGCCCTCGTCGACGGGTTGGCGAGGGTGTCTTGGTCCGAATCCCCCCCCCCCCCACTCCTTCGCAACAACCCCCCGTGCGCGAGCGATGGCAAAGGTTGCGAGCTCGACTCCGTTGGCAAACAAGTCCCAACGGCACGCATTATTGACGCGTGAAACACGACATGAAAAAAGGGACTGTTTTGGCGGTCGTTGAATTGCATCGATGCCTGCAACGTACGTTGCGGGAATTGAGATGATACACTTGTATTAATGCGCCTCTTGCGCACACATGGTTGAAAGATACAATTTAGTGAGATCCGAATCTGGCCCTAGTTTGGTAACACCGAACAGGAAAAGCAGCACCCACGTGACTTTGACCTCACCTGGGTGATGATGTGCTTCCCGGTTATGTAGCTTCATCCTGTCTCGGCTCGCAGAGAGAGAAGCGACTGGAAAGAGGAGGAGCCGGCGCGCGAGGACACGGTCCGTGAAAGCCTCAAACTGTCACGCCTCCACCCACATGGGCATCACATCATCATCCTTCGACAAAGCATCACTGGACCAACAGCCAAGTGTCACGCCTCCAACAACATGGGCATCATCCTTCGGAACGCCGGAAAGCACCGGAAGCCCTGGAGTCTTCAGAGCTCCATGCTTTTTGTGCTACTTGTTGGTGGGTTTCGCCCATCAGCTGGGTCGTCGTGTGTGTGGCTTCAAGCGCACGGGCCTGCATACAGCTGTTCCAAGGTTCTAACTCTGAGTTTNGATTGTGTCCTTGTGCTCAGCAGCCTGCACCTGCTTTCCTTGGGCGCGGCTGGCATCAGCTTGTGCTGCCGAGCGCCGCAGGCGATGCCTCTGCAAAGCAGCCTGAAGCTGCGGCAGTGCTTCAGCCAGGGTCACGAATTTTGTTTGTAGTGCGGCACCAAAAGGCATGGTGCGCGAATGGAGAGGACCTCGATTGTTCGGTATCCGCGAATGAGACCGAATCACCTGTGAAACTCTTTCCACAATTGGCCAGCCGGAGCAATCGGGAGACATTCATCCTCTGCGGTTTTCCGGACTCCAAAAGTATTTACGACAACAATCTGACCAGCAATCACAACTTACGAGCGTCTATCAGCTGTGGCCAGACCTCTCTTACGTCTGCTGTCGCGAAGTGGGACAATGTGGTGTACGCAGCGACACAGCAGCCCGACGGCCTTTATGTGTGGGCCAAGGGAAGGTTCTTTTCTCCAAAACTGCGTCCTGAATCTCGCTGCATGGTAACTTGCCATGGGCGCTGTTCAGGATCTCAGAATCGATCAACATTTGCAGCTCTCACCTGTGGCCAAGAAGTGGTGGTTTGTC